>CAOGCB011575376.1:0-270809 GCA_948266635.1 Cnidoscolus chayamansa | reverse complement strand
TTGAATGGAGGCGTAAAATCCGAGTAATTGAAGGAGTGTGATTGAGATATTACCTGAGAGCTTATTTGTTAGAGGATTCATACAGCCGACCCCAACTTGTTTGGGAATAAGGCTTTGTTGTTGTTGTTGTTGTTGTTGTTGATGTCAGGTTGATTATTAGTTTATGGTGTCTTCTCGTATATCAGAAGGAGCCATACTGAACTATTGTCATATGATCAATGATATTGAAAGCAACAAAAAAGAAAAAAAGAAGAAGAGAATAATTATTGAGACTCCACCAAAAAGAAAAAAAGAGAACGAGAGAGACAGAGAGAAAAATCCGCCAGATAGTATTTCCATATTCTCAGTTAACCAGTCTTCTTTCTCTCTCTTTCATTCATTCCACTTTCTTATTTTCTCACTCTCTTTCTCTGCCGCCCCACCCCCCAACGAGTCTTTCTTTCTCGTCATCTTTTCCCTTTCTTTTCACCCATTTCTTTTCTTATTCCCTTATTTTATCCAACTGAAGTCCAAAAAACCTAGAATTCATGTCCTTTGCTGTTATGGAGATAGTCACGTATACATTTTTAACAAGTTTGCCTTCCTCTATTTTCTTTCGCCAACCTACAGTATAGAATAGGACTCGAGTAATGCTAGCATTAGTTGCAGAGTAGTTGTTTATGCCATTCTTATGAACCTATGATGTTAATTTTGAATTTTCTAGCAATTCTTTTCTCTTTTGCATCTCATCTCTCAAAAGTATGCACCTGTATCCTACACACAATAAAATCAAGAAGACGATAAAGTTGCTAGGTCACCGTGATTTACCCCTCCACAATTCTGTCGGACCGGGGTGTGGGAGCCCCTAAGGTGAGGGTATATCACCTTTTGATACAAGAAGACAGATAAAGCTATTTCGCCAAATGGCCTAATACCCTGCTATGCTTACAGAGGCAAAACCATCAATAGCCACATCACTCTTGCCTCACGGGAAAAAAGAAAAGAACGAACTTTTTGTTATTGACAACACTAGTAAAGGCTTTAACATCTATATATAATAGAATACATTTTGCAAATACAAATGCAGCCCCTTAACACCAGAAAATCACATATTTCTCAATCCAAAAAGAAAAGTGTAGGGACAATGAAAGAAGGGAACCGTCGAAGCAGGGATTAGTGAAAGATCAATACTGCATTAAAAGAAGCAGAAAATAGAAGGGGTCAACGGAAAGCATAGATAAGAAGACGTACACACTAGCGTCCTCTCTTCCAAGAAGCTTGACCGGAGTCCCTGTTCGAGGAGAAGAGGGATTACACTCCGAAAGCTCTTCAGGCCCCAGTATTTTTCCCGGCCACCACGAGCCATTCCTCCTCCTCACCCAAACGATCGGTCCTATACCCCAATCAGCCACACCGGATCCCGAACTTCCCATCACACCCTCTCTCTTTCTCTCTCTCCGCGAGCGCGCTTTCAATATATCTACGGTGAAATTCAACCCCCAGCGAAAAAGCGAGAGAAACTGAGGAAACGAAAACAAGCGTGGGTGGATGATCCGTAAGGAGGGAAAACGGCTTCCATTCAGATTTGGGAACTTCTCGTTTTCATTATGAGTCAAGGGTTTTGTCTCGGTTTGAATTTGATTGGTTGTCCACTCTCTCTCTCTCTCTCTCTCTCTCTCTCTCTCTCTCTCTCTCTCTGTATAAGCTTATGGGACTGTAAGACACTTGGCGTCGGCGTCGGTGTCCTCGTCGGCAGTGAAGAAGGTTTGAAGCTTGGGTAATATAGCTGAGTGGTTACTCGGTGACAGGAATGAATGGGGTTGATTATGAACTCAGCTAACAAGAACAAAGAACTCAGGAAAGAGAGGACAAGGAAGGGGAGGGAGCAGTGGGCGATGTGAAGAAGAGTGGTGGCTCACTGTTTTACAAGCGGATAACTCGCTCGAGTCGTTCTGTGTCCAATGCATAACGCGTGCTCCTCATGCCTTTTGTCCTTTCCGCTTTTCCCCTCTCTTTGGTATCAAAAGATTGATAACCCCCAATTTTAAGGGGTCCTTCTCATCCGGTCTGATAGTGTAAGAGGGTATGTAAATCATGGTACATGGCAGCCTCTTAGATGGGAGGCTTAGAGACCCAGTGCGCACAAAGAGCCCACCTAAAAAATGAAACTCACACACTACCGCTACCGGAACTCGAACCTTGACTCTTTAATACCAACTCTACCATTCGAGTACTACTAAGCCCGTACCGGCACTTTTCCCTCTCTTCTTCTCTGAGACTCGAGGACTCCCATTTCAACCAGCAATTAGGCACTCTCTTATTTTTTTACTTCTTTTTAAAAATTAATAGACACAGAACGTTTATATTTTTTAGAGATTTAGATGAATTATGGGTATGATGATTTTTTATGATTATATTTTAAAGCTTAAAAAATTTTCTATAATAATTTTAAAGTTGATAGATTTTTTAATAATAATTTTAAATTAAAAAATTAATATAAATTATAATATAAATTAAAAGTCCAACACTATAATTTATAGACTAATTAAAATAGAAGTTTGAGAAAAATTAGGGATATATACAAGTAGTTTAGGGGGAGATAAATCATAGATGTATATTTGTATCCAACGCTGTAACAAACCTTATTATTGTGTAGGGTATAAATATGCTTGTAAGTATGAAATATGAATGTGTGAAGTATTGAATAAACAACTACAGTTGTGTCTTCTACGCTTCATGGTATCAGTCTCTACGAAAGTACACAGAAAATATATATTCTTCCACCTTCTGAAATCTTACAACCATGATGGAATAATTCCATCTCTTCCATCCAATGAATCATCTTCTAGTAACCCACCAACCATCATTTAATACCAAAACGAATTTTTTAGATTTAACCCAGGCATTATGTTAGATGAAACCAATTACGATGTTTGGGCTCAGATTATCGAAATTCATGTTGCTTTCAAAGAGAAGCTTGAATTCATCATCGGAACAGACCCAATTCCTGTAAAAACAAACCCCCGATATACCAAATGGAACGTTGAAAATCAAAAGTTCGAGGATGGTTGCTTACCACTATGAAGCCTGATCTGATGAGGATATATATTCAAATTCCAGTAGCTAGAGACATCTGGTCAGCGTTGTCAAAAGTATATTATGACAGCAGCGATGATACCTATATTTTTTCGCTACATCAGAAAGCATTCATGATGAAACAGGTTGTTCGCTAACTACCAACATATTTTGGAGAATTGTCCAAAATTTTCACTGATTTGGATCATCATGATTCAGTTGTTATGAAGGACCCAGCTCTACAAGGATTCCGTAGAACAGATGCGAATCTATATATTTCTTAATGGTTTGGACGTTGAATTGGATCAGGTTAGAGGCGAAGTATTACGGATGGATCCGAAGCTTGATCTCCAAAAAGCATATGCATACATTCTTCGCGAGGTGAATCGACATGCATTGCATAGGGGTGATTTTGTGGGTGATGCAACCGCCTTGCTTGCCAGGAACTCAAATAATAGAAAACAGAAATATTATGGCCCGAAGGAAAAGAGCTATGAGGTGCATACTCCCTCAAACTCGTCAAATTCTAGCTCGACCAATGGAAATATGAAGGAGTGCACAACATGTGGCTTGATTGGTCACGCAAGCAAAAGATGTTATGAAAATATTGGGTATCCTCCTTGGTGGGACCCCATAAAAAGGCACCAAAACGCAAGAGGCACACCTTGCTCAAACTATTGAACAAGAAAAACAACATTGGGGGAGGTGAAACATCCACAACATCTGTCCTAAATGTGTCTTCGTCTGTTGGTAAGTCCATTAGTGCTTCCTCTCTGTCTAGAAAAAAATACATGGATTGTTGATTCAGAGGCAATTGAGCATACGACCTCTGATTGTATTGTGAAAGGCATGAAGCCCCCATCCACAACTTCAATAAAAATTACGAGTGGTGAAGTCATACCTTTTACTGGTGAAGGATCCTTAACTCTAAATAAATTAAACCTTGAATCGGTTTTAGTTATTCCACCCTTAAATTACAACTTATTATCTATTGCACAAATAATTATTGCCCTGCGTTGTCTTGTAATCTATGGACCTTTCTTTTGTGTTTTTAAGAATATTAAGATGAGACAGACGATTGGTTGTGGCACTAAGAAAGGAAACTTGTACTACCTAGATCTAACCTCGTCATCTTCGAAAGCTCTAGGGACGGCTTCATGCTTATTGGCTACCTCCTCTAGTATTTCTGAACTTTGGCTTATTCATAAGCAATTTGGTCATGCTTCTTTTGGATATTTGAAACAGTTGTTTCTGAATAAATTTAGCAAAATAAATTTGAATTCCCTTCAGTGTGATGTTCGTGCGTTATCTAAAAGTCATCGTACTACTTTTCCACCTTACTTGTCTCGTAGTTCTGAGCCATTTATGCTTGTTCATTCTGATGTGTGAGATCCTGCACGTGTGGCTACTCTTGGTGGTGCTAGGTGGTTTGTAACATTTATAGATGATTATAGTAGGATGACATGGACATGTCTAATGAAACAAAAACATGAAGTAGGAGCCCTTTTCAAAAAATTATGTAAAATGGTTGCTACACAATATAATACAAAGGTTAGAATATTAAGATCTGATAATGATGGGGAGTTTAAAAATCATGAATTGGAAGAGTATTTGAATGAGAATGGTATATTGCATCAAACCTCTTATCCTCAAACTCCACAACAAAATGGAATAGCAGGGAGAAAAAATCAACATCTTTTTTAAATGACAATGTCAATGTTAATAAGTGCAAATATGCCATTATATTATTGGAGAGAAGCTCTAAGTGCATCCACATATCTCATAAATAGTTTGCCATCTAGAGTCCTAAAATTTTGTACTCCTAATGATGAATTATCTCGTCACCTTACTGTTGTATCAAATGTTAATTTACAACCCAAAGTCTTTGAATGCAAATCTTTCGTTCATATTAATGATACTAACAACATGCATAAACTTCAACCCAAATCTATTCAATGCATTTTTGTTGGGTATAGAATAAATCAAAAGGGCTATAAGTGCCATAATCCCACGTTGAAACGAATGTTTGTGTCCTTAGATGTCATATTTAATGAGAATACTATGTATTACAGTAAAGGGGATACTGCATGTAATGGGGGAATATTACCACAAAAAGAGATCTAGTATACTTGCAGTCATTAGGTGAACAAAGAACTCGAACTGAAATTGAAATTGAAACTGAACATGAAATGTCTTCATCTCAATCGATAGTTTTGCACCCAAACGACAATAGTCTACTCGAACTGTCCAAACTAAATGACAACCATTCTTCACCTCCAACCCGTAACATACATGAATTGCATGAACAAAAAGTTGATGATATAAGCATAGAACAGGAAGATTATGAGGAGGTAGTAGAAATGCAGGAACACCGTATTAATTAAGGAGCTGCAAACGAATAATATAGTCAGGTTGATCTTCCAATGCCACAACAACAAAAGTCTCGGCTTGATAATCAAGTAAGTATCCGAATCTTGTCTGAAAGAAGCACTCGCGGTAGACCAAAACAGTCCTATGAACCCGCATTATCTTCATCACCGAAGTATCCCATAGCTAATCATGTATCTTATTATAGGATCACTAGGGAATCTCAATTTTTTTTAATCAACTATCCGTTGTATCTATTCCTAACAATCTACAGGAAGCACTGGAAGACCCAAGGTGGAGGAAGGCAATGGAAGAAGAAATTAAGTTCCTTAAAAAAAAATGGAACCTGGGAGATAGTAGAATTGCCTGCAGGGAAGAAAGCAATTGGTTGTAGATGGGTATTTGCCATCAAACACAAAGCTAATGGAGAAATTGAGTGATTCAAGGCGAGACTGGTGGCCAAAGGATACAACCAGGTATATGGGATAGACTATGAGGATACATTTGCTCCAATAGCAAAAATTAATACAGTGCGTATCTTGTTATCTTTAATTATGAATTATGATTGGTATCTTTATCAATATGATGTAAAAAAATGCCTTTTTACATGGTGTCCTTGAAGAAAGTTTATATGATTTTACCTCCTGGATGTGAGCTAGAAGTTGAAGGAAGTAATAAGGTGTGTAAATTAAAGAAAGCATTATATGTTCTAAAATAGTCTCTAAGGGCTTGGTTTCGTAGATTCACAACTTCTATGAAAGCCTTTGGGTACAAACAGTGCAATTCAGATTATACTTTGTTCATGAAAAGAGATGGAGAAGGGATAACTATGTTAATTATATATGTCGATGATATGATTGTAATAGGAAATAACATGACAGAGAATAAAAGATTGCATGAATATCTGTCAACACAATTTGAAATGAAGGATTTGGGAGAAGTAAAGTTCTTTCTTGGCATTGAAGTCTTGAGATCAAAGAAAGGAATTTTATTAACCCAAAGAAAATATGTGTTAGATTTGAGGCTGGAATATTGGCTTGTAAACCTTTGAATACCCCTGCAACTGAGAAGATAAAGCTGAGTGGTAACAATGATGGTGCACCGGTAGATAAAGGCAAATACTAGAGACTTGTAGGGAGATTAATGCACTTGGCACATACCAGACCTGACTTAGCCTACTTTGTGAGTGTAGTTAGTCATTACATGCATTCACCTCTTCAAGTACATTGGAAAGCAATAATGAGAATCTTGAGATACTTGAAAAATTCACTAAGGAAAGGGATCTTATTTTCAAAAGGTAAGGATATGCATGTTGAATGTTATACAAATGCAGATTGAACAGATTCAATTAATGATAAAAGGTCAAGGGAGCAATTAGCTGATGTATAAACTAAGACAGTTGCTAGTCATGTGTTTCACAAGTTCTTGAAGAGATTAGGCGTGAAGGACATATACTCTCCAACTTATGAGGAGTGTATACGTAATTAGAATAGAAGTTGGAGAGAAATTAGGGATGTATACGAGTAGTTTCGGAAGATAAACAAATGATGTATATTTGTATCCAATGCTGTAATAAACCATATTATTGTGTAGGATATAAATATACTCGTAAGTATGAGATATGAATATGTGAAATATTAAATGAACAGCTACGACTGTATCTTCTACGCTTCATAATTTACCTTTATTTTTCAACATAGGTAATCTCTATACTCAAGAAAGTGAAGCAAGCTTTTGAGTCTTGCTTAGTTGTTAATTAATTTCGATACACTTGAACAAGAAAAGAGTTTCACCGGCCTCATTCTTCACAGGAAAAAGCCTATCTCTGACCCCCTTGCGATTCTTATGCTCTCCCTAATATTTTACCTTTGTCCATTTTACACGTGGGGCTGTCCACGTGAATACATGATTCTCATTTATCAAATTTATTTTGATTTGTTAACCACGGAAATGCATCATTTTTCTTTTACATTTTTATCTAATATTTAAAATTTATTATTTTTAAATATAAAATTATTATATTATATAATCGTATATTTAAAATGTCCAGAAAAATAATAAAAATCTAAAAGATAGTAAATACTAAATAATGTGCAAAATAATTTTATGTTTTAAAATAATAATTTAAAATGTTTAGATTTTTGTGGTAACTTTTCCTGCTTTATGTGATAATTTTATTATTTTTTATTAATTTATTTATTAGGTTCGATTTTTTAATTATTTTTAAATAAAACAATGAAACACATTAATAATGCATTATATATATATATTAAAAATACAAATACCACCGGACAAGATGGTAATTTGGCAAGAATCATGCCCATTCTATGACCGACCATTGCGGCAAGTGACGCCGTTAAATCAAACGAACAAAGAATAATCCGTGAGATTCGCACCCGTTGCCAAACTGCAGAAAAAATATTCCGTTAGGCTTAGGGAAAGTCAATCGTTAGGACAAGACGGATAAGGAGAGTTGGTGAGAAGCTAGGAATGAAATGGAGGCCGTTTCATCTAGAGCGGGTATTGAGGGACAGCGATGTCATTAAGAAAATTTATTCTCTCTCTATCTCTGCATTCGAAGTCTTATAGGGGCGATTGCTCATAGGCAACAATCCACCTACTAGAATTTTTCAGTCTCTCTCGTTCCATTCTGATTTTGCCTTCTAAGTTTTTCTTTGAAGAAAGGTGCATTTGCATGGCCGCCAATTCGAAGAGCATTCAAGGGATTGCCAGCTTGGGAAAGCGAGTTGTCACCCAGATTTGGACTGCTAACTACTCTTCTTCATCTCGCACTGCTTCTGCTTTCACTGTCAGGTTTGCTCTTTCTTCTTTTCCTTATTGGAGAGAGATTTTGTGTCGGTTTTGAAGCTTGTTTGATTAGGATATTGAGCTAGTGATTAATTTGATGTTATTTTACTCTTTTATTAACTGAGTTGGTGGTTTTTTTCTGCAATCCGCAAACTGAAGTTACTAATTGTAGGGTTTTTTCCTCTGTAGTTCTCAAAACTACTATAATTTCCGTAACTTCTTTTAAATTGAGACATGAATATATATATATATATATATATATATATATATATATATATATATATATATATATATTATTGTATGATAGAGGAATTTTTGTGGAATTTTTTTCTTCTTTTTTTGGTGATTAGAATTAGCTGGATTGGAAATAATGTTTTTTTTTTTTTTTTTTTGTTTAAAGAAGCTTGCACTGATTCTAAAATTGGAACTTTTTTGAACAAGAAAATCATTTGACATTGCAAATAACATTGCTTTTAAAAAGTAATTAGATACGAGGGGATATTTTTGCCTTGCTGGGAGGATGTTAAAGGACACTGAAAATTTTCCTTGTATGAGATTATTCTCCACTGAGTCCTTTCCTAATATTATGTGATTCATTTGGGTGAGTGGTCGTTGTTAGTGTTGCTGCTTGATGATAAATTTGCAAGTAAATAGCTAAAGTGAAATTTATATATGGTTAAGTTATAAACAGAAAAAAAAATGAATTGGACTGTTTTCGGTTTGAAATTGGCTGTTCAAATCTGTTGGTTCTGGTTCTCGTTCTGATAGAGGGAGGGGAGATATGTAACCAGCCCATAAATGGTCTGGTGTGGTTTATGTACAAGAATCATGACCTGTTTTTATCTGAAATTTAATTGGTCCGATTTATGATTTGAACTGGATTAATTACGGTCAGATCTAATTGAAGGACCCAGATCCCAACGGAAGAGTTGACCCCTTTATTTAGAGGTGGTATGGATTGTGACTCATAAAAAATGTACATAGTACTGTACTTGGGTTCACTGGTTACGTATAGGTTAGAAAAATACTATTGGTTTATATTTTCAAATTGAAAATTACGCAAGGATATCAGAGATCCCTGGCGATATATTTTGTTTTTTGATGAGCCTCACCCATGGTATGCCCACCTTTCTTGGTAAGAGTTGGAGTGATAATTATTAATTGGCATGTTATGTGGTCCTACACAAAGTTGCCACCTTTCCTTAGGATATAATGTGTCGCTATCTATTGCTTTGGATCACAACTTGAGGCTAACATACATAACTTAAACTCTCGGGTACAGTTTGTCGATATCTACAAGAAATTTTGATTGTTAATCTTTAGACTTTATCTGGTTATCGAAGGTATTGCTGTACGCATCCACCCGTGTCTATCACATAACGTATTTTAGAAGATGATCATTAAACATGATGACCTTTAAGAGGAGAAGGTTACGAGTACAGTGTCATGGGGACCTTTTAGGTATTATCAGAGGGGTTCAGTTTTCTCCTTGTCCTTGATTCCATCTAGATGTTTAATCCTTGCTGCCTAGTTTCTAATTTGTTTGGAACTTTACTAAGTATTAATTTTGATATGGAAAGTAATACACGTTTGTGGATTCATTTTAAAGGAGTAAAAGACATAAATGCCATTGTGTGCTGTGGAGTTGCGTCACTATCAGTACACTTTCATTGTGATTGTATTCCCTACGGGCCGACCCTTTTTTTCCTGGGAAGCATTTTAGATGTGCTTGACCTTAATGTTCATTTGATTACAGGAGGGCAGCCCACACGTCTATATACGACAAGAACCTTGATGATCATTTTCACCCGAGCGTGGTCCCTGACGATGTGATTCAGCCCCAGTCGGACAAATATTGGGCACCACATCCACAAACTGGTGTATTTGGGCCTGCCACCGAGCCACACTCGGCGGCAGGCGGAGAGCGTGGACCTGCAAACAACAATCCAAAGTCAGTGTTAGAGGAAAACGCCTGGTTCCGCCCCACTAGCCTTGAGGACTTGGAGAAGCCGAATCAAGATTGAGACTGCATATATTATCACAAGTGTGCTCTAGTCTATCTGAATAAATGCTATGAAATATTATAAGCTTATAAGGTTTATAATATAAACTCAAAGACTGGTGTGGAAGTAGCTATATATGCTAACTTGCATATTCAGTTGGGATACACTTGATGTAGGGATGGGCGTGTACGTATTCCCAGTATTGTGTTACGAAATATTCGACAAGTATGTGAGGTTTGATGTTCCCTTTATTCAAGACCTTGCGTGTCCCCTACAACTGAACAAGTTTACACATCATTACCTTCCTTTTAAAATTGAAGGAAAATGGATTTATTTCTAAAAGATCAGAATAAGATAATCAAATTAATAATTTAAATGATCAAATTTAGTAAAATTTAACGATGGAGTTTATCAAGTTAATATTTTTAGTGCCTTCTATATTTTTCTAATGTATGTGCAGTGTACAATGGGTGTGATTTAACCTGTTCATCGTCTACTGCCAAGGAAGTGTCTGTAAATTGTCTGGCTCTTCGAAGTTTGAACCAGCACAGTTGGTTAAGCAAAACCGCTGATTGTGAATCCAAATTCTTAGTGATGGGTGGTCTCTTTAATGCAATTGGTTTGCGTGGCTCCTTTCTTCAATCCTACTACTATTACCCTTATCTTATATGCTAGAGACAGACACAGTAACATGACTTTATCTGCCATTTTCGTCCCTTTTTAGGTGTTAGAGTTGGGTGGCTGTTGGCACTTGGCAGTTGTGCTTGTGATAAGAAATGGCAGATTAGGTGGTAGTCCCCTTCAAACATGAGCACAATAATTAATTAAGCTAGGTGCAATGATGTGTGACATAATGTCCTTTTTAAAGGAAAAAAAATAAAAAAAAAAAGAATGTGTGACATTAAGGGTCTATATTCTATTCATTAAAAAAAGTAGTTTTTAAAAAAAATAATAATTTAAAGAGAACTGAAAAACAAAATTTTCTGTTCACATGTCGAATTTTTTCAAATTTAAAATAAGAAACTGATTTTACAGTTTTTCGAAATTTAGAAAATAAATTTAAGGTGTTTTCACTATTTTCCTTTATAATAATAATTCTATTTTTTTAAAACTGTTTTCTAAATAAAAATAATGATTTTATATAACAAAAAAATATTATATAACATTTTCATAATTAAAATAAATAATTATTTTGAAAAAAAATTATTTTTATTTATAAAAATCATTATTTGATTATCAAATAAAAATAAATAATTAAAGTATTTTTTATTATGAAAAACTATGGATATTTTTTATTATTTTAGATGAGAAAATGGTTTTTTTTTCATGATTGATGAGTGAACACATTTTTTTGTATATATTTTTCATAAAAAAATGAAATAAAAATTTCTTAGAAAATAAAAAAAAATAGAAAATCATTTCCATGAGTAATCACACTCCAAAAAAAAAAAGGAGCTTTTGATACTAAAAAAATGGTGAATTAAAAAATATTAAAAAAAAAAAGAATAAAAGGCTCTTAAGAAACGCATCAATGAAAGTATAGACCATTAAAAAAAGAAGATAAGGTGGATTAAACAAATCAAAGAAAGGAGAATGAGATGTGATGAAAGGATGGATGCTTATAGCCAACAAATTTAATTCTTTCACTATTTTCAGTTAAATTAGTGAATTCCTATAAATTAATTAAATAAAACCAACTCAAAGCTATAAGTTTCAATCCTAATTTGGTCTATTGGAAAAATAAATCAATCAATAATAAATAACAATTTGAGGCAAATTTCATTTATTCATGTTTTAGATCCGAAGGACTAAATGGTTGCGATGTTAACCCATTTGTTATTCGGGTCTGGATAATATCACCCGATCCAAGCCCATAACAACCCAACAATCTAGGGTTTCTTCGATTCTTTTAAATCTCAGTATAGAGAGACTGAGAAAACCTTTTACAGCCGCTTGCACCTGTAACTCGGTGAGCGATTCCTATCACGGTATGTTTAGGGCACTCCCTTCTTTTATTTGTTGTTCTAAACCATACATTGTTTCTTTCATTTCTGTTGCTTTTTTGCTTCAATCCCTTTTTATTTGGCTATCATCTCTGGGATGTATTTCATTTGCGTGTTTTTTGTGTAAATTAGTTGATAATTGATGTTTTTTTTTTTGGATTAAAATGAGTTTTGTGATCAATCTGCCTGTTTTCTGGCATTATGATTTTCAGGTTGAGAAACAAAAGATCCTTTTTTCTTAGTCATTCCGTTTCATTTTTTTTTCTCAGGTGAGGAATGGTGAAGCATAACAACGTTGTGCCTAATGGGCACTTCAAAAAGCACTGGCAAAACTATGTCAGGACATGGTTTAATCAACCTGCTCGAAAAACAAGGAGACGTATCGGTGTGTAGTTCTTTGTTCTGGTTGTTTTTTGTTTGCATTTGTGAAACTGAATTCTTGTTTGACATTTTTCTTGTCTGATTCATGTCACTTGTATTTTTGTGATTCTCATCAGCTCGTCAAAAGAAAGCTGTGAAGGTCTTTCCTCGGCCCACAGCTGGACCCCTACGCCCAATTGTCCATGGACAGACTTTGAAGTATAATATGAAATTGAGGGCTGGTAGAGGGTTCTCCCTTGAAGAGCTCAAGGTACATTACTTATCTTCATTGATATCTTAAATCATATTGCTCGCATGTGTTCATCTCTTATCTTTCTTTCTTACATGGCTTGTACTGTGTTGGTGATTCTTTTTCTGCTTTATCATAGTTTGATGGCAATTATTGACCTAGTGTTCCGTGGATAGTTCACTATATCTGATTCATGCATTGTGGAGTTTATTTCTTTTTACCTTCCAAGGACTTTAGGACGAAACTGGCATGATTAAAATTTAACAGATGTTTCCAGTTAGTAAAACTTTATAAATGACCCCAATGATTTGCTTATAGTTTCAAGCACAAAGCAGAAGCAGCTAAAGTGGAGATTTGACTGGCTAAACTTTCATATTTTATGCAACTCTATTACATCTGTTAGTGTCCTTTAAAAAAAAAAAAAAAGAAGCTTATTGTCATGATATAGTGCTGCCTTCACTTTCCAGGCTGCTGGTATTCCAAAGAAACTTGCCCCTACCATTGGAATAGCTGTCGATCACCGTAGAAGGAACCGATCGTTGGAGGGCTTACAAGCCAATGTTCAGAGGCTGAAGACCTACAAGGCCAAATTGGTTGTCTTCCCAAGACGTGCTCGCAAGTTTAAGGTAATTTTGGTAAGATGACGTCCGAATTTCAGATATTGTAAAGTATGATTGCTCAAAAGATATTTCTTTTGGTGCAGGCTGGTGATTCTGCTCCTGAGGAGCTGGCAACAGCAACCCAAGTCCAAGGGCAATTCATGTCTATTGTACATGAGAAGCCATCAGTGGAGCTCACTAAGGTGACTGAGGAGATGAAATCATTCAAGGCATATGACAAGCTGCGTATGGAGAGGATGAACAAGCGCCATGCTGGTGCCAGAATGAAGAAGGCTGCTGAGGCTGAGAAAGAAGAAAAGAAGTAGGAATTTTGATAGTCAATCAGCACTTCCAAGTGCTGATGTTGGACTGCATTTTTCAATTTCTGCTTGATTTTGACTTTTGCAATTGTCTGAAGCATTAGTATTAACCTTTACAATGTTGGTATTGTTTATTATGGTTGGATTCACCAATTTTGTTCAGTACCCTTTTCGAGTTCATTAGATTCTTGGTCCGGCTAAATCATCTGATATTAGGTAAGTAGGATTCAGCCATGTCTTCTGCGGATTATATATATTGTTTATTTAATTAAATATGTAATTCAAGAATTAAGATGAAACCAAAACTTATAAAAAGAAAATCAATTAACTGAAAACAATAGCAAAGCATATTTCAATTTGATGAAAAAAGTTTGAATGGTGTACATAATAGTTTTGTGTTGTGTGATTTTTGTATTAGCAAGGGAACTTCTCTAATCAACTTACAAACCTGTCCAGGTTTTTGCCATAACCCAGTTAGGGTCATCTCATAGACTAGAGACACAAGCTGTGAATGTAGATAAGTTTGATTGAAAGAAAATTGATCAATCCCTGCCATGGAAGGATTGACTAATGCTCTTATATTAAGACATTTAACTCATTATCATAAATTAAGTAATTTTTTATGATGTTGAGGTTTCTTATTTTTAGTTTCTCTATAAAAGAAAATGAAATTTTATTTTTTTTATTTTAAAAGAAATATTATCATAGTGAATTTTATAGGGTGTTATCAAATTGAAAAATAATGTTTTTAAGATCACACAGTTATTTATATCTCTATGAAAGCTTTTAATAAAAATTTTGAATTAGTTAATGAAAGCTTCAGTTTTATATTTAATTTGTATTTTGGAATTATTTATAGCAGATCATTTTTGTTCGTAGAAACGTTTTAGAACACTTTCTTTAATATAGTTTAAGTTTACATCATAACGAAGATAAAATCTTTTGTAGTTTTAGAACACTTTCTTTAATATAATATAAGTTTACATTATAATGAAGATAAAATCTTTTTAGTTTTTTAAAATATTTTTATTGAATAGCTCTCGGAATTAGATAAGATTTCTTTGTTGTTTCTCCTCTTTTAATTTGAATTTTATGTTTGAATGCAAAGTTAAAAATCATGGCTTTATAATGAACTTGGTAAATCAATGTTAGAGAAATAAATTTATTTATTATTTTGTAATTACGTATTTTGATTTGTAAAATAAGTGATTTTAAAATGTTTTTATTATTTAATGAGAATGTAAAGTTAGAATAATCGTCAAATGATATTGGTCCATTACACAAGCTGGACTCAATAGTACTTAGTAGTGAATTATTAAAGTTTATAAACCCAGTGTTTCTAAAGACTACTAAAATTTAGGTGTTTAGATTTTCTTTTGTAAGATATTTAATACAAACTTAAACTAAACCTACGTAAAGATATTTGTAGAGTTTTTCATTGCATCTTTTTAAAGAATTTTGATAAAGTAGTTTTATGTTTCAAAATGTTTTAAAATCCGTTTTAATTGTATAATTAGTTTTGAAAATTACTTTGTATACTTGTTCTTTATGTACTTTTGGAATTTACAATCATCTGTAGATCTTTCAAAGTTTGACATATAATTTCTTACTATTAACTATCCTTTTAATATCAATGGACAAAGTAGAAGAGTTTGAAAAAGAAATAGTCTGCATAAAATATGATTTATATTCGTATTTGCTAAAGACATTTTAAGCTTTAGATAAAAATCTAACTACAGCTGCTAAGAAACACAATGGATTCATCGCCTAAACATGCTCTCACTTAATTTCTAAATAGGACTTATTACCCGCTAAGAACTTATTACCTGCTATTGACTTAGCATAAAGAAACTCATTTGATTTCTCAAATCTTTTAAAAATATAACTATAAAGTGTATCTCATATAAAACTACTCTCCCATAGCTTTGATACTAAGAATTGTCGAGACCGTGTAAGAAAAAACTAATAGGGAGTAGGTATACTCTAAACCTAGAAAGATAAATAAATAAAATAAAAAATAAAAAACAAAAATTAAACGCATAAAGAATAAATAAATTTAAATATAGAAAAAAATAAATATATCTATATATTATCAATGGGTGACAGAGTTAATCTGCTATGATAATATATGCATATATATTATCTTATTATAGATAGACCGCAAAATCAATCATTCATGTATATGTAAAAATTTGAAAAGAACTTATTTAAAAATATTAATAAATTTTAAAAACTTGTACAAGAGAGAGATTTAGGTAATAAATACAAAGATTGCTTAACACATGAGATTTCTAATATTATTATAAAAAAAAATGCTTTCTCTTTCTCTCATTCTCAAAGATATGTCTCCTCCAAGTTGTGTCCAAAGTATTAAAGTGTGTTGGAAATGGAGTGACAAAGTTGTAATATGATTTATGAATAGTAATTGTCATTGTAAATAGTGACATTTTAATTAACAGTATTATGCTTAGATGCACCTCATAATGAATTAATATTTCACTGTTATTCTCACTATATAAATTTTATTAAAATTATATCATTTTGTTAAAAAATAAATTAAAAATATTATTTATATTAAATTGTTGATAATTAAATTACTATTGAAATAATTAAAAACATAATTTGATTTAAAATATTAATATATATTTATTAATGCAAGAATAAATATATATATTAATATAAGTAAATTAACTTAATATATAATTATGTAAGTATTCATTTAACTAATTCAATTTGGATAAAAATAAATAATTAATCAAAACTAAAATAGATGAATTTCGTCAATTAATTTAATAGAATAATTGAATAGGAAACAGTAACTTTGACAAAAAAAAAATAAAAAAAATAGAAGAGATAGTGAACGCTCTTGAAAGTTTTAATTATCTCAGCCAAAAAATAAAAAAGTATTTGGAGTGGGACCCTTGAAAATTTGATAATCACACTATTTTAATTACAAAAATGGTTATATTTATATATATATTCCGAGGAGATCTTTCTAGCTTAGAGCGACATTACATCCTTATTTTGACAAAGATGACCATAAATTCTTCAAGCATGAAACTAAATGATGTTTTGGATTGTCTTCTGATAGACATTTTTTCAATAAATATATATGTTGAAGCAATAGATGCATCATTTCAAAGTAACAAAATCCATTTCAGAGATGATGTAATTATACATACACTTGACTAGCTTGTATAATTTAATCCCTCCAACTTCGCACTTCTGTTTATGACATGTTTTTTTTTTTCCCTCCTAATATTACCATTGATAATCCTCCTCCAATAATGGAAAAATAAGGGAACAGTGTCTCAGTTAGGCTCAAACAGGTTCTCATTTAATATCAAGTTTCAGCAACTGAGATGCCAAGGAGAAGAGGCTAAGACACGGGCACAAGTAATCTGTATCCCTTGCCCACCACCTCCATTTCAAGTCTAAAGGCCATTACGATCTTATTCTTTAGCATGTCAGAGATTTCATCCTGTCAGAAGGTTCCTGAGAGAAGGATGGATACCAGAAGGCAACTGTGAAACTATAAATTCCAACGTTTTCCCACATCAGAGAGATGCAGGAAATAGCTGCAAAAATAAATAGCATGCCATTTTCTTTGTCCTTCTAGGGCTTTGTTACCCTACGACCATCGCCTTCAGTTTACGAAGTTTTCAGGTGAGGGTGAAGAAGACTGCTGTGTGTGAAAATAGTTGATTCTTGACTATGCAAAGAGGATGAACAAAAATGAGTGCAGCATGGAGATATGACTCTGAGCTTTCAACAGTTTGTTTCACTACCATTTGATTTGTTTATGTGGAGCAGTAAAATTTGACAAACCTGATATTTGCAACCCACAAAAAAAAAAAAGGAAGACCTATTATATACTTCATTTCTATCCTCTGCTTTGGACCCCTTCAGGACCTTCACATCGTGATGTCTAAACTCTAACCACCCACTATTTTTAATTGAATAATAATATCAACCGAACTGGTCAAGTTCCAACTCTTCACCT
Source organism: Cnidoscolus chayamansa (assembly GCA_948266635.1). NCBI lineage: Eukaryota > Viridiplantae > Streptophyta > Magnoliopsida > Malpighiales > Euphorbiaceae > Cnidoscolus > Cnidoscolus chayamansa. The sequence goes on along the minus strand of CAOGCB011575376.1, from coordinate 253,042 downwards.
TCCTGAATCGTGTAATGACATTCTGTATGTACCAATCATCGCTTTGGTAGAACATCCCTCATCCTCTTTTATCCTGTACAGTGTACATGGTGCTGCTGCTCTGCTGTCAAATGCCTCATCATTTGTTTCACATGTGGCCAAAAGTCCCACTTGCATAATCTACCTGAGGATCACAAATCATCATGAAAAATAAAGCAAAAACTAAGAACATACACTACAAACAGCAATAGTGGCATCCGTTACATCTATGCTACTTTCTTAGAGGGGTTAATCACTGAAAAGACCTAAACCTTTAGATGATTCAGTCTAACTAGCCAATTACAAGTGTAATATTTAGTAGCAACTAGTTATACATGGGTTAAAAGACAATATCAAGTCTGCCTGAATACATAACAAAGGAAAAATGGAAAAACAAAATAGCATGAATTCACAAAAACCGAGGTTATAAACTCAAAAATATTTCTTAGTAGCCACAGTTGCACCTCCTCATACATAGTTGAAGTTTAGACTATAATTTGACATTTCTAAAGATCAGGCCAAAGTTGAAAATTAGATAGAACTTCAGGATTTTTCTGACAAAAACATAAGCAATTTCATTACTTTCATTAACATTCATGTGTACACTCATAGTTACATATGTGCAAACCATTCAGAAGGAATGTCCATTTCGATATGATAGATTTCATGATTTGAACAGTCACTATGAAACATACAGGAAGAGCAAACATTTCACTTACATTTGAGCACCACAACAGCATGCCACAGGAAAAAGCATCTGATGGTTAACTTCAGGGAAGCCATCTGTCTCTGTGTGTGTCTACAAGAAACTAAAATACAATCAACTGGAACGTCTGTTAGGTCTCAGCCTCAAATGATCAGGACCTCTCCTCAGAATCTCAGCTTCTCTGGCTATCTGGATATCTGAAGGCCAAAACATCTGATTTACAACTTTAAAAAGAAAGCGAGGGAGCAATGCAATGACTATCATGAGCAAGATTGTGAGCCAATAGGTTGGTGACTTTGCCAGATGATAGATAGTCCTGCCCAATTGATATGGTAAAATAATCAGTCATATTAGGAGCACATATATCAAAACTAAAAAAGTTTCCATTAAAATGAGACTGACCCATAATTGGGGAAGACAGGTATCGAATCCAATACCACCATACAGGCAAATGTAATGATCACTGACCCCCAAACAGCAACATGAGTAATATAAACCCAGCGCTGCACATCCATTGCCAGATGTATATTAACAAGGATAACAACTGCTATTGTCCATAAACTACCCATGCTCCATATATCAATTGTGCTCTCTTTGTAAATGAATAAAGGTATACTGAAGAGGACTAGACTCTGCCATAGTGTATCAGCCATTGTGATCCAGAAGAGGTGCATGTTGTACGCCTCTTGTCGATACCCTGCGCCATAAAGCTTAGGATACTGCAATAGTGTCCGATGGCTTAAATCCTTGTCCAAAATACCAACGACAACAGTGGGAACAGAAGTATAGATAACAGAATAAAAAACGCTACTCCAATCTGTCAATGCTGAAGTTGTTGAAAAAGCTGTACACAATATATACCTATTTGATAAAAAAGAAAGCACATTGACTTAAGATAATAATCTTTGAGAATGCATTATTTAAAGAGAAGAAAATGTAGGTCCAAACCAAAACACAGCATTCTCCTTTGAAAGATCAACATTTGGAAAATATAAAAATCAAGGGTGCATGCTAAATTAGCCCTTGCAGCTATAACAGAAATTTGCAAATGGTAAAGCAAAGAAACCTACATTCACAAAGTGACTTGTACACAAGCAATTTTCATGTTGCAATATTTAAAACTAATTCAAAGGAAGTTGCAAGGCACATAAATCTCTAAGCTATATATACCAGTCTTGGGTAGAATCACACCCTCAATAAGGATGAACTTTGAAGGAAAAGACTCCATGTGTGCTATGCAGATGATTGATGTGTAAAGCATTGACAAATGTAATATCATCCTACTATAATGTGTTGTTCTATCAATCATAGCTAGTAGATATCATGTTTCTGGTTTCATTCATACATGATTGTAAAAAAAAGACATAAATTTGCAAGTAGCCACAGAGGGTCAAAAGAGATTTTCATCAACAAAACATAATAACAGCAAGATATCAAAAGCAGAGAGACAATAACTTGGTCATACCAGAATAGCATTAGTACAAAAACAGCATTGCGATAAAAGTTGTACAGAACCAAATAACCAATGCGCTGATAATTCCAGTGCCCATGCACCAAAAGTAATCTTTTCAAAAATCGAAACTGTCCCATAGCAAAATCAGATGCCATCACTGCTTGACGCCCTTCCTGACCGCATATTCCAACACCAACATCCGCCATTTGGATCATTGAAACATCATTTGCCCCTAATTGTCAATGATCAAAAGCAAGTAAAATTAGACCAGCTATTCCATCAGCAACAATTTGTTCAAACATGCAAAATATAAATACATCAATAAGATAAAAGCTAGCTTCCAAAAGCCATATAAATCATCTGAAGGGCAGAAACAAATAGCCAGTAGGATCTTTGAATGTCAAACCAAACAAAAACCAAAATTGCATCTGCAGTTGTGCCGAAAAGAAAATTGAAAAAAAGAATTATAAAAAAATAGGCAACTCACCATCTCCTATAGCCAGTGTCATATCATCAGTACGGCTCTTGATTAGATCAACAATTCCAGCCTTCTGCAATGGTGCAACACGACAGCAAAGCACAACCTTACAAGAAGTTGCAAGATCAAAAAGCTGTAGAGAAAGAGAAAGAGAGTAAGATTGCAAGTAAATGAGTGAGAATATAGGATTATGTTTACACATAAAATCTAAATAGAAAATACAAAACCAATTACAGAATCTAATACATAAGCCGAGGGAAAAGTGATTCTCACTTCTGATTCTAGTTCTTTCTCCAAAATGTACACCAAACTATTCCCATCAATTATAAGTGCCAGTGGTACTTTCATCATTCCTTCTTTCTTCCCTTCAGATGTATCAAGGTAGTCAATTTCAGCATTCTTACTGTGTTTTAAATTGTGGTTTCCTCCATTTGATGATTTCACACCAAACTTGGTCTTCGCTTCAGCCAAAAGTTTTCTGCACTCATTCTCTGAATTTCCATTTATAATTATTTGCTCCATATCCACTGTCAGGAGTTTGCAAGAAAGCCCAATAGAAATTGCTGTCTCTTGCTTATCTCCAGTCAGAACCCATACCTTTATACCTGCTTGCCGGAGAGATTCAATTGCTTCTGGTACACCATCTTGTAGCTTGTCTTCAATTCCAGTAGCCCCAAGTAGATTTAACTCACATTCTATAAGAGCTGCTGTTTGACGTAGTTTTGTTGCTCTGTCAGTCAAAGAAGTGCTTGCATCATCAAACCTGCATTGCCAGAGCTCAAGTTCTGCCTCTGTAAGATCTCTTGCCGCAACCACAAGCGTACGTAGACCTTGTGATGAATATTCAGTCAAATGACATTGTGTTGCATGCCTTACATGATGATCCCTCTCATTTTCTTTGGCTAAAATACTGAACATGGAAGTATCAGCACCTTTCACCAACACCTTCACATCATTGTTGGGAAATCTGATGACAACAGACATTCTTTTCCGCACACTATCAAATTCATGCATGCCCAATACATCAAGCCTGAACAGCATAGATACACAATATTACAGTCTCCTTTAACAATTTATAGTATTATCAAGTGTCAAAAGAGACAATTTAAAGGGTTCAACTACAGGAAAGCTATTAATGAGAAATAAATTATTGTTACAAAAAGGAGGAGAACATAAAGGAAGGACCTTCTACCTTAGTTTCTCACCATTGACATCAATTACTATGTGCCCAGATGTGCGTTCAAATAGAGTATATCCATAAGCAGAGGCTGCAGCAACTAGGGCTTGCTCATCAGGAGATTCACCCTGATATTCAATAGTTTCTACATCCTCATGAAATTGGCTCTTGGCACAACTAGAAGATCTATCACAGGTACGAATAGGGATAACAGTATTACATGCAGCCAATGTAAGGAAAAACTCATGTGCAGCAATCCTCTCCTCTTCAACCAAGTCCTTGTGCAACAATTTCATGAGTTTAGAATCGGCACCAATTGTAGATTTAAGTTTCCATCTCCTGCATGCAGAATCACCTGCAAATTATCAAGAGAAGCGATGCTTATAAAAGTAAATTGTGAAAAGGGTGGCAAAAATGAAGTAATGGAAAAGATGTCAATTTGTTAAAAATATGCATTTGCCAAAACATGATAATGAGCCAGTCAGACGACAATACATCTATGACCTACTCTATAAAAATGGAATATCATATACCATCATAATAGCAACCTGGACACTGAATGAGGTCAAAAGTTGACCCCCTTATAAATGATGCAAATTGGCCCAAAAGAAGAAAAAAGAACCATGTACGAACTACTCTGGGATCTTCAATGATGCTTAAATACAAGTACATGAACATAAACTAGGGTAAAATGCCTTCAAGAGAAAAAGTCTGCCATGGCCATAAATCAATTGAAGAACAATTATGAGTAGGCATAGCAGTGTCCCCCTTCTTTGGGCTAAAGAACTTGATAGGCTAGACTTTCAACAGGAAATTTTGTAACATGTTTTGATGGAAAGATAAAAGAAGTTGATATTATGTGATCAAGATTAAGCTGCCACAAAAGCAGGTTTGAAATTTCAAGCAAATGGAGACATGAAATCTCTCCTTTTTTTTTTTGGGGGGGGGAGTAAAAAATAGTAATCATCAAAGTAAAAAATCTAAAACAACCACAACATTGGGTAGCCCAAAAGGCTAATTACTGATCTTATGTCAAACCAGACATACAAATTCTGCAATTTTGTAAATAATTCAGGGAAAAAAAGGGTTATTCAAAATCATTCAATAATTGTTTTCTTCTAAAAAATTATGAATGATATAAATGGAAAACAAAAACAAACATGCACAAATATGATGATGTTCCAGTAGCTGATTGCACAGACAAGACTACAACATATACTCTAGTTGAAGCACGTTATTGAACAAGCGTAGAACAAGTTCAACACCAAATGAAGATGATAACAAATGGCAAGGTCAATACTCGTCATTTACCTGAAAGGTTATCTTCCTGCAATGGATCAGCTGCAACCAAGGATCCACCATAATTCTTCCCATATACACTTGCCCTCTGGAATTCCATTTTGTTCTCAGTAAGTGTTCCTGTTTTATCTGAAAAGATATACCGTACCTGACCCAAGTCCTCATTTATATTCAATGATCTGCACTGAAACCTTGAGCCAGAACTACCATCATACATATGTCTGTCACCAATCATGAAATAAGACTGTCCTAATCGGACCAATTCCATAGTAATGTAAAGAGATATTGGAATCATTATCTGAAACACTATAATAGAACTCAAAAACGAGAAGAAGATCTCCATGGGTATTCCATAATACTTGTATCTCTTCCCATAGTCTTTTCCATGAGTGAAGTATGTCTTTCTGTAATAAGGCAAGGTATCAAGCTGGTCCTTGTAGTGTACAAGCCAAAGGCCCATTCCAAGTGCCACAACTAGGCACATGATGAAAAGAAAAATAGACAACCATAGTGTTTCCCGGTTCATGTAACTTTCCAGTTTGCTTCTCTTGGAAGGAGATGCTGCACTATTCAACATTGCTTTTGTTTCCTGTCCAGCATACACCACAACACCAATTATCCAATCAGTGTTCTTTAGCTGACAACCACGCAAAACAATGTTTGATTGGCTGAGGGAAAACTTATGCCCATTGAATTCCATATTGGCTGTGAATTCATAAATATTCCTGTTAGGTCGTTCACATCTGATCAACCCCGAGATTGTACAACCTTCAGATACAGCTGAAGAAGTTTCCTGCCTGGCATACCTTGTCTTCAAGTTTGATTCACCATCCAAATTCATCGTTTGGATGTAAGCAACACTGCTAGGATCACTGGTCCCTAGCAAAACCATGTCACAAGGAATTGTCTCATCAGCATAGATCTTCACCACTTCACCAGCTCGTATCTTTTTCCATCTTTTCGGTAAAAATTGTCCAGACTGTAGCACTAGAGCCTCTCGGTTATTCTCATTGCGGTCTGATCTGTGCCTCCGCCAATCCTCATAGCCATCTTTAATAGCTGTTACACAAAGCACAAACAGGAGAGGAAAAAGGGAAACAGTTCTCCCAAACACTGCAAGAGGAGGAAGTTGATTGAGAGCAGCAATAGCCAGGAAATATAAATAAGCCAACCGATGGAACTGAATGAAAAGATTTTTTGGCAAGAAGGTTATCAATGTATACTTGCTTGTTCGAATTTCATTCCCAGTGAACTCATACTTGTCATTGGTTCTCCTAGGATCATTGATGTAGATGAACCTGGCATCTTCTTCACACAATACATTTCCATCAAACTGCAAACTTTTGTGGCGGCTCTTCCCCTGAGACTTGTCCAATTTATCATGGAATGAAGATGAAGCCCTAGAGCCCCCCTTAGCATGTAGGACAGATGAACCCCGAGAAGTTTCAAAGCTACCAGAAGGTTTGATATTACTGTTTCTTTGCGGCAGTTCCATTGCACCCCACGATACCAGGTGTGATATCTCCTGCGTGGGGCATTCCAATGAAAGCCGATCAATGTGTGGAACTGGAAATTCAACAGACTGGAATTGCTGCGTTGCTTCAATAGAACTGAAACTTTCACCAATTGGACTATGGAATCTGGTGTCTCCAATAGGGATATCTTCGCAGTCCTTCTCCAAATAATCTAAGCCACAGCCACAGGAGGGATTGCGTTGAGAGTCATCAATAATGGATGAATTGAAAGAAGCACCGGGGCAAAGATGACCCAAGGAGCCAAATCTGCAAGAGAGGCAAAGCTGTGAGGATCCAAAGGGATCTGACGACTGCAGCAATTGCTGGCCAGAAGTCATATATAATCCTCCAATGATCACATTGGAGAATCAAACAAACATCTTTCCCTACTTTAAGCAGCCATTAGCAAGTATTTGCTGCCTGGAGCAAGTCTACTTCAGATTCCACCCCAGGCAAAACCACACGACCCAGATGAATCTAAAACTACTTTGTCTGAAATTGATGACCCAGTATGGCACAAAAGCACATTCTCCTTATAACTTGAAAATCTAAATACCTTCAAATGTAGCTCATTCTGAAGTTGCAAAAAAGCGAGGGGTGCTCGGTGTTTCTTACCAAGAAATCAAAATGTAGGTCTCCTACGACAAGATAATGATTATCAATTGCAGGGAGGCTTTAAACAAGACGCGGAAACGGACGGATAAAAGCCCTTTAAATAGGGAGGCCCACAGGATAGGTAAAATGGAGAAGAAAGGGAAAAACTTGAAAACTCTCGATTGAATTCAAACAAAATGTCGACGAATCACTGATCAATCCAGAAAACAACAAATGGCCACGGATCTCCTATCGGCAAAACATGACAAAACTAAAAACACACAAGACAAACATGAATTAATATATCATCCGTACTAAAAACAAAATCCGAATCCTTGCAGAACCCCAACTAGGGGAAAAACAGAATAGGATTTGAAAAACCAATTATTAACACCTAAAATGCGCTCAAATCAAAGTAGACCTATGAAAATAGAGAATTTTTATTTTTCTAGGAAACAAAAAAAAAAAGCAAAATAAGTAGAAGCGTACCAGAGTGAGGAAGCAAAATAAGAAGAAACGTACCAGAGTAAGGAAGCAAAATGAGAGGGTTTATCGTCTCGAGATTGGGAAAAAGGAAGGCGATTGATATGAGAAACGTATCAATGCACTGAAAACGAGATCACGATGAAATGGCAGAGAGAAACAGTGATTCAGACGGATCAGATCTCACCTCAACCCCCACCACCCTCCAGTATCCTATATTTTGTAATTCATTAAATGATGAGAGAGATCGGCTTTTTGGTTGCTGGTTCATGTGATCTGCAGAAACCTGCGAGCTGAGAGAGATCAGAAGATCAAATTTAGCTAGCAGTAGTTGATCAATTGGGGAAAGCAGGAGAGGAGAGGAGGGTGGTGGGCGGAGCAGACGCGAGGAAATCGCAAGAAGACGCACACAGAGAGAGAGAGAAAGAGAGAGACGAGAGGTAAACCACAATTCTTGGCCTAGTCCGCTAGCTACTAACTTCTCGTCTCGTCTTTGCCAATGCCAGCCATCGTCACCACTCTTAATTGCTGTGTTTATGATGTTGCTAAATTCTTACTTGCACCGACTGAAGAGTATCGAACATTTAATATATAAATAAATAAATAAATAATATATATATATATATATATATATATATATTACGTCACTTATAATTTTTATTTTTCAATTAATTACATAATATTTATCATTTAATTTAATTATTTGGACTAATTTAAATTTAAATCATTGATATTTGAAAGAAAATAGTTTGACAATGATGAATTATTTTTAAAATTATATAAATATAAATTTTAGATATGGGAAGGGCTCCCACCCCTTAATTATTATTATTCTATATTTTTTTTATTTTAATTATTAATTAATAATTAATACAAAATTTAAATTTCAAAATAAATTATAATGCTGATATATATTTAAAAGATTTACAATAAACATACATTATAATGCTGAATATATATATTTAAAAAAGTATATTTTGATGCATTGAGTAATGTGAAAAAAGGTTTTTGTTGTAATATTTATTAAATTATTAATCTTTATATTGTTATTAATTTTATCATATAAAAAATACTTTTTTCAACATTAATTATTAAGCTCTTATGAACATGTGTTTGATGCTAATTATTGAGATATTTATAATTTGATTGATAAAAATTATTTGAAAATTTGATGTTAAATTTTTAATACCATATTGTATTGATTAATTTAATAATAATTAATAATTAATAAAATAAAAAGAAACATAAAATTTTAGATATTCTAATAAAGCAATAAAATAAAGTAAGATATTAAAATAATTACTATTAATGTGACATGAAAACCTATGATAAATATTAAAATAAATTAAGATTCAGTAATATAAATGAAATATAATTCAAAATTGACTGATAAATTTTTAAATAAATTGAATATTTATGACATGTTTATTTAAAATATAAATTCAAATTATTTAAAAATTAAATAGAATAAAATTAAAATTTTATTTAAATAAATTTTTAATAATTCACTACAAACTGTAAAAAAAAACCAGCTAGCTTGCATTTGTGGGATTTGTTGCCAATTTCACTTATTAAGAAAATGAAAAAATTCAGGTTAGGTTTGCTATGAATATGTTGTCACACTAATTGCTCAAGAAGAAGAAGATATGATCACTCTATGACTTTCTGTTCAGCACACTGCTTAGAAAAATCCTTACTTTTTTTGTGCATATCGATCTTGTCCTTTTGCTTGGCACTAGAAAAAGAAACCAAAGATCTTAGGGCTAGGGTCCTCTAATCAAGGTGCGTTCGGAAGAAATGCTGGCTCTCAGCTTTATATTAGCAAGACTCTATTGCTATTGGAATTGGAAAGTCTTAACTAAGCAAAAAAAAAAAAATAATTAAACTAAATTAATTAATTTTGATTGGATAAATTTAGTTATTAAATAAAATAAATTTTAATTTTTCGAATCACTTTCAAATCTGAATGGGCACCCCGAATTAAGATGAGTGGCCTTCATATATGGAAATATTTCTGTGATCTAAATAACGTAGATTCTTGAAACTATCATTGTGTTCTTGATAATGGAACATGTAAAATCAATTCCAGCTGATTGATGAGCACAGAGTACTTTTTTTCATCTTATGAGATTTGTGTTTTTGATTTGGCTGAGTTCTTACTCAAAATTAGATTCTTTCTCCGTTTTCAGATTTCACAGGACAGTCCGTTAAGGCGTCTGAGTCTCTCATATATTCTAAAGCAATTGCTGCTCTCTCTCGCTTTTCACTTATCGTTTAATGCAAAATATAGTCATTTTGTCGGTGATGATTTCATATTTATTTTTATTTTTTTTTAAGTTTCAAAAATTAGACCATTTCCCGTAATTATTACTTAAATTTCACCATTTTATCTATTTATCATTGTAATTTAAAAAATTAAAACTCGTTTGATTTTTGAAAACGATATACGAAGAATATTAGGAATGTGCAAATTTTCATATTGAAACAAATCCAATTAATTTTATTTGATTTTAATAAAATTAAATTTTTTTAATAATAAATTTAAATTGAGGAATTGAATAAATGGTAATGGAGCCCAAAATATCATTCCTTTTGGGCATACATGATCATTTACGAGAGTGGCTTCTTCAACGGATTCCCAAGTAAATGGAGGCCCAAACCCATTGGATCGCAGTTGGCAGCCCCTTTTCTGTGTTGATTTCGTCGTCACCTCCACGTACCCGCTGCCGTTCTAGAAAAATAAGCAGGGCAACAGAAAACACACAAACACAAAGCTCAAGCCGGGGAGAGAAACAGTGCGTCTGCGTCTCTCTACTTCTTGGGGTGAGTCAACATATCGAATTCTCCCACCAGATTGTTCTGGTACTTGTAATTTCTTCGTCTACTACGAAGATCTATATCAGATCTCTTTCATTCTTTCATTTTTTTAATCGTTTCTGGTTTTAATTTTATCCCTGGATTGCCTGCTCACCTACCCTTCAATTTTACGATTTCTTGTTTTCTCCGTCCTTAATCAGGCTGAGTTTGGGGGGCATTAGGGATCTGAAAATCGATGGAGAGAGAGCTTGTAGAGTTGTTTGAGGCGGCTAAGAAAGCCGCTGATGCCGCTGCTAGTGACGGAGTTTCTTCCAATGGACCGGAGGTCGTGAGGTGTGTAGATGCGCTGAAACAGCTCAAGAGTTTTCCGATAACGTATGATGTTTTGGTATCCACTCAGGTAATTAAGTTCCCTTTATTGTATATATGCCTTTTAAATTTCATTTCCTCTTTTTATAATTTCTAGAGTTCTTCTTGGTCTCGTGTTAATATCGTATGCTATTATCAATTTCTTATTGTTATCAATTAAATTGGGTAGGCTCTGTAAATGGGGGTTAGAATTTGCTTGCAGCTTGCAGATAATTTACAGAATTAAGATCTGTTTTGTACTTTTGGCTGTAAAATAGTGGTATGTGCATTGTGACAATGCTTTGATTCTGGGGAAGGAATATTTTTCCTCGTTTTTCACACTTTATGCCCAAAACCTATCAGTTTCATCTAGAGCCTTTTAGGTGAAGATATCCATCTACCTTTTTTCTAAGGCTTCAGCTGAACAAAATTAGTTCTAATTTTATTATTCATTATCTTTGTTATTCCTATCAAGTAAATGTATACTCAGGTAAATGCTTGATTTTCTTGTGCTCGCTTCTCCTGTTTGGCATTATTGTTTGAACTGCTGTTGTGAAACACTCTATATTAAATATGTTAGTTAGAGGCTATTATTTAAAATCAGTTTTGTTCCCTTCCACGGTGCACTCTAGCTACTGTAGCTGCCAAAAACTGAACTTTACTTTTTCCCTTAGTTGTTACGCCATTGTTTTCATGTATGCAAATGATAACAAGTGTTTCACACATCAAATATGTTATGCTTTTACATGTGCATTTGTTTTAATGTCAGCTTTTTTGGCTGCCTACCTTGTCTTGTTTGAAATTGTGATGAAATAGATATCAGGCTCAGTATCAAACAAAATGTTCATGCATGTAGATAATGCTAATATACTTTATAAAATAGAAAGAAAAAGGACCTAGACGCTGCTTTGCCTGCCAGTTATTGGTTATTGCCCAGCTCACTTTAGTTTGCTATCTCTTTATAATGCTAGTTGCACTTTGTGATATATTAGGTTGGGAAACGACTTCGGTCTCTCACAAAGCATCCTAGGGAGAAGATTCAAACTCTGGCATCAGACTTGCTAGAGATTTGGAAAAAGATAGTAATTGATGAGACGACCAGAAAGAAAAATGGTACCATTGATAATAAAAGTTCAGGGAAAGCTGAGGTTTCAAAGGTAGAGACTGTTAAAGTTGAGAAGATTCAAAAAGCTGGCACAGTGAAAGTTGATAAGATTAATAGGGAAGAAACTGTCAAGGTTGAAAAGATATACAAGGATGAGAAACATGCTTCTAATTCAAAGAAACCATCTGAAGCCCCTATTGCTCCCCCAAAGCTGACTACACTGGTCAAATGTAATGATGCTTTACGTGACAAAGTTCGCGAACTTCTTGTGGAGGCCTTGTCAAAAGTTGCTAGCGAGGTCGATGATGATGTTAGGGATGAAGTAAATGTGTGTGACCCAATCCGAATTGCTGTTTCTGTAGAATCTGCTATGTTTGAAAAGATGGGTCGCTCAAATGGAGCCCAAAAGTTCAAATACAGATCTATAATGTTCAACATGAAGGATCCAAATAACCCTGATTTGAGGAGAAAAGTACTTCTTGGACAGGTCAAACCAGAGAGGCTTGTCATGATGACCCCTGAAGAAATGGCAAGTGAACAGAGACAACTGGAAAACAATCAAATTAAAGAGAAAGCATTATTTGATTGTGAGCGTGGTGGTCCACCAAAAGCCACAACTGATCAGTTCAGGTGTGGTCGTTGTGGTCAGCACAAGACCACTTACTATCAGATGCAGACTAGGAGTGCAGATGAGCCAATGACAACATATGTAACATGTGTAAACTGCAACAACCGTTGGAAATTCTGCTAGGGTGGAGTTAGGTAGGACTGCTATTCTCTGGAAAAAATATGGAGCTGATTATCTGCTAAACACCACTTTACTTGTAACGAATCATCAACATTTGAGTTTGTGATCAGATTTCCAGCTGAAAAATCATTCATTAAAATCTATTTGCTCTAGGGGTATTTGTCTTCTAATGTAGGATTATGCCAGATCTTAACAAGGGAACCTCCTCAACACAAAATGCTGTGTATTAGTCTTCATTTTTTTTTTTTTTTTTTTTTTTTTGTCTTTTAGGCATTTTATGTTAGTTTTTCATGTTGGTTTGTACAAGTTATGATATCTTGTGACGACTTTTAAGACAAGCCTGCCAGCTTCACGGCAAGCAATGCTTTTCCCAAGCAGAATTTAAGTCAGAAGTGTTGGAGCAGAGTGCAGTATGGGACACCGAAGGCAACTGGCTACATGCATCTTCGGTGCATTGAAATGCTGATGTATATGGGTAGATGACAATTTGCTTCGTATTTTATGTAGATGATTTGCATCATTGTTTTCTGAATCTTTGCCGTTATGTCTGGAATTTATGGATTCTCGTGATTTTCTCTTTTTTGCTAACACTGGCAATTGGTAACAATTGGTAATGTATATTGGCTGCATTATAGCCGAAATTTTATTGCAAGCCGAATGAGGATTTCACAATGATAAAAAGAAAAAGCACACCCACAGTAGCTGCAGCACCAATGTATTGGGATTTGGGATTCTTAAAAGTGCTGACCATTTCAGCATTCGAAGAACTGGTGTAATATTTGATTTCTTTACCGAATGCTGCAATAGAAAACGAAATTCTACAATGAAATACTGTAGAAATGACAGCTAAAAATCAAGACAGGATCAAATCATAAAACACAATCTGCAAATGTCGACTGGAGAAAGAGGGATCATCACACAGGCACGGCCACGAGCTGCGAAGAAACTGAATTTGAACTTGAACAAGAACTAGAACACGGACTCATCAGTACGCTTCCACTCACTGATTCCTCCATATCCTTAGCTCTCGTTCCCTGTATACATTAAAATAACACGCTCATTTTCTGGTTCTATATAACAACTGAGTTTGAATTCAAAGGGACAGAAAACGAACCTGTTCATGCACTCGAGCAATCTTCTTCTCATGTTCCTTCTCTCGCAGCGAACGCATCGGAGAAATTGTCTAAAAGAGCAAATAAATCATTTAGTTAACTTATCTCTTTCTGTTTCTTTGTATGTTTGTGAATGTGAATGAGCTTTAATTACCATAGAGCAAGATTGGAGTTCTTTCAATCTGTAGAGTCTATCCACCTCGATCTCGAGCCTCTTCTGAATCTCTCCTCTCTTCTCCAGCTCCTTCATCTGCAAATCCAGTACCTTCGCCCTCTCATTCAACATTTTTTCTGTTCTCTGTCTGTCCAGTCTCAATCTCTCTATCTTCTTCTTAATCGCGCTCAGTTCCTCTGCTAGCGAAGCATCCAACGGCTCAATCACAAGATTTGCTGGCGTCGCTGAAGAGATCGGATGGTTCTCCTTGTTGGATTCACTAGACACGGAAATCTCAATCCAGTCTTTCTTTGGCTTAAGAATTTGAATCTCGGTGACTGGATTGGCCAGCGAGTTCTTTGGTTGCAGAGGTTTGCGACCGGAATTTGTTCGGAGTTTCTGGTCCCCGGTAAGTGAGGATTGGAGCTTCTGCATTTCAAAAGCAGCTCTGAATCGTAATTGTGTTTGAGATAGAAATTGAGACAGGTAGCAGAGGAAGTGAAAAGTAGGGTTTGAATTTGAATGGAGACAGGCGCTAACGGCTACTATGATATATAATTTTTAGGGTAGAGACTAAGCCGAAAGTTGTTGAGCATTATAGTTACAAAGTCCTTAATCCTTAGATCTATTTAGGGCATCTCCGACCAGCACCTATTTGGTGCAACGAAGGGTGCTCCAATGGAGCACCAAAAACAAGTACATATTTGGTGCAAATCAATTTTTTTGCACCAAATAAATGCATCACTGTTCATGCACCAAATGTGGGTTCTATTAATTTTTATTAATTAAAAATAGAATAGTGGTAGAATTTTTGAAGAATATTTTTATTTGATATTGATTTTGGTGTTTATGGTTGAAGTACTTTTTACTGTAAATGAACCAAATAGGTAATTTTGGTGTAAAATTTAGTATTTATAATTGGAGATGGCCTAATCGTTCAAATCAATAATTCTGACCTTCTCCGTCTAACTTATTATCTTTAATTATTTATCTTTTAATTACCGCTCTCTCATATATATTTAATTTTTATTTTTTATTTTTTTGGGCAATGTTGAAAAATTGATGATTTTATTATTTCACATTGGTAGTTTACTAAATAAAAAATGCAATAATCCATTTTTATTTATTTATTTAAATTACTAATAATACATGGATAATATTTATAATATCAAAATCATAATGATTTATTCTATTTAATTTTAAAATTATAATTACCTGATTCTTTATCAGGGATGAAGCTAATTAATAAATTATAAATCTATTTTTTTAAATAAAAGTTAAAATTGAAAAAAGAAAAGAATCCTGACAGCACCTTGATCAAATCTAGTATAATGAGAATCTAAGAAGGAAGATTATAGACATTTTATTGGTCTGACAATGTGTCGACGACAATGTTCATGCATGGATATCGTTTTGGATTCAAACAGACAAATTCCCACTAATCAAGGCTACTTTTGATTGTAAACTAATTCTGTATTTGTTTAATATTACAGCTAAAATCACTGTTCAACAATAACTTCAACTATATAATTATATATTAAATTTAAATTTCAAACAAAGTTAATTTAAATTTAATATATTTTAATCATGAAAATTTGAAAAATATCAAAACCATCTTAGAAAAATATATACTTTTTCAGAAAAAATGTCTTAACATCAATGGGATTTCCTAAGGTTTAGACCTATATTAATAATTAAAGAAGTAGCTATTTCATTGATGCTGTAGATGAACGAGCCATAAAGGTACAAATTGGATGGTCTCAAGTAACAATGGTCTAACTTAACTTGTATTTTACACTCTTTTGTCATGTATACAAACTAGTTCCAACTTCCAACACCGAGTTCCTCCTATGAAGGCTCACAAAAAGCTTGAGAGATTCTTAATTTTTCTGCGAGAAACAAATTATGACAGGAGACGAGAAAAATGACCTGGACATAGGCATAATGATAAGAGAGGAACTAGGAAGAGGATATATTTACAACTAAAAATATAAAAAATGGCAAGAGAGGATGTGCAAGAAGAGGCAGAGAAGATCACTATCAAAATCCTGAATATCATAAATAATCCATTGGAAGCTCCCAATCATCCTCAGATTCTCTTATTTTTGAATGGAACTTCTGGCTGCGAGAACTCCTTCGTCTCCTCGGACCATGATCAGAACCACTGTCAGAGTATTCTTCAATTTCATCAATGGAAGCACTTCCGTTCTCTCCATCCCAGAAACCCTGGTATAATAATAGAGGATGTTTAGCTATTGGCATAATCAACTAGCAGAGAAACTGATGACAGGAAGTCCACATATCACATAAAAATTACCTCTCAAGACATGGATTTATCTGGGAACAGAAAATCCAAATTTACCTTGGGAGGTAAAGCTTAATTTTGAATTATACAGAGAGATGATAACAGGATAAATTTCGAGCAATTCTTTTCAGGAGGAGTTTCCCAAATATGACCTTAGGAATTAGAATTCAGAAATGATCCTCATCAGTTAGCACTATACCTTCGATAGATAGTCAAGCAATTATACATGACGATGGGATGTGGCTATGAGAACAAACATCATTGCACCAAATAGTAATGCCTAAAACATAGGTACCATGGTCATGAACTTTACATATGCATATAAGTTTCTCAGTAAAGCATCAGTTTATGTGCTTTTATATAGGAGCCTTCCTCTGCACGTGTGCATGCCTGCTCAATTTTTAGATGCGCATCTTCAAATTGGCCAGAGCCTGCCTATAATATTTTCACTGCTGGAGAGAAAGGAAAGAATTAACCTACTTTCATTACAGATGAGATATTTCATAGTGTTAAGATTAATGAGAATTTTCCACAATGAAGAATCGTAGGGGTGATTTATGAGAATCTCATGATTATGAGAAAACTATGAGATAGATTACCAAATCTTAACAGTGATTAATAGCATTCCATATGTTATGTATCTTCCATTATAAATAAGGATTTCTATGTACTATGAAAGACGGACAAGTGAATTATGTTTTTTTTTTTTTTATTATTTTTTTATTTTTGCAGTTTTGTGTCCTTGGATATAGGCTCCCCATATCTGAACCACATAAATGATAAATCCTTCTCTTTTTTCTTTTCTTCTTTCATTTCCATAATTCTAAACTTAAGCACATAGCAATTGAACAGAGCTATAAAGTCAAACCAAAATGCACAACTAACAGCTTTTTTCTGTATAAAAAGGTACCTTTGTTAACCTTTGTATCCGTGAGGCTGCTGCTTCATGCACAATAATTGTGTCTGATAAAACATCTAGGACATCCTCAATAGCTAAAGCATAGGTACTCACCTGAAATTATGAAAGAAAACTTTTGAGTGGTTAAAGAAGGAAACTGTTGGTTATATGCTTACTTGTAGCATACCAGTATTTGTGCAAGAATAATACGCTTACAAAATGTAAAGAAAATAGCATAAAATAAACATCAGAAACTGCATTACTCTAGCAAGGAGGCAAAAGACCAGGATACTAACCAAACTAGATGGAATGATGGAAATCCCAAATGAATCAAGTTCAAGCAATTCAACGGCCCCTGAATTAACATTAAAAGAGAATCCCCGCACCTAAAACAAAATTATGGAGCACATAATAAAAAAAGGCTGCAATAATAATAGAAATATCAGGGCTTGATGCATTGAACATTAACCCACCTTCCCTATGTATCTGCGTCCTGCAGTCACAACTCTGTATCCTACCTAACAAGCATCACAAGTTGAGCTATTAAAATAAAATGCCAAATACGTGATAGACTGAAGAAGAGATACCAGAAGTGAAAGCCACAGGAGGAAGAAGCTCACTTTTTCCAATGGAAATTTATTCATAATAGCAGACTAGTACTTGATCTTGACACCATAAAATTGTGGCAAAATCCATGAAAGAATGGACGCAAACATGTGTATCCATGTGATCGTGTACAAACAAAATGAGTAGACAAGTATACAATTATACGTACCAATGTTTCAAGGCCAACCATTTTTAATTCAACCTCCAGCACGTTCTCATCCTCAACAAGTATAACATCACCAACCTGATAAACAATCACACTTCAATCCTTCAGTGACTGATGATGGGATGTAAATTACAAACACGGGAAAGAACTCTTATTCAATCATGATAAATCAAGAGATTGAGATCTATTATAATCTATCATACTATAATTCCCAATGTGTAAGCTTCGAATTATCCAAGGTATATCATGCAATTATATATAGTTCTTGTGATAAGATTGCACAGTGGTAGAACAAAAGTTTACCTGTCTAACATCCTCTAAAAGAAACCTATCTGGTTCTCCAGAAAGCAAGTTAGGCCTCACTTCTATAACCAATGCCACCCACTGAAGAAAAAAAGGTTCTGAATTTACAAATCATTTCCAAGAATCAATGTCGAATATACCAACTTGAGTAACACGCTCTACCATCATGACAAAAGGATGAGCAAAAGGCATTACGTTATCAAAACAATGAACAAGTAAATTTTGGAATTAAGTTTCTGATGCAACTCACAGAAGTAGTATCCACCCAAATTTGCGATACAAAACCCAGAGTACGAGCAGATTGAATACTGATCACTTGCTTTGCCAACATATTCGATCTCCTTATCACTTGTCTCCTTCTCCTCAATCCCGACTTCCCATTCAGCTGCCTAGACTGCTCAATTTCCTTGTCATCTTTAACCCGAATCAAATCCTCCTGTTCTGCTATCTCCTTATTCTCTGCCCTCCTCTCCTCATCTTTCAATTCAAGAACATCAAAACCAGGCGAGTCACTTCCTTTATCATTTCCCTTTCTGGGTTCAAACTCCATAAACTCTTCCCCTTTATCCTTAAACCCTAATTCGCCGTAAAATTCCCTTCCCTCCGAATCCAGCACGCGGGAACTCCTGCTGCTTCTTGTGGTCACTGATATCACTTTGCCATTTGGGGCACTTGCTCTCTGTTTGCTTGGAAGATACGATCTTCTAAGTGATGTTAAGGCAGAGGATCGAAGCTGAGTAACAGAGAAGGCCAGAGGGATAGAGGAAACGCAGTCACACATGGTTAATCAGGGGCGAAGAAACCCTAAATTCTGATGCCGGAGATCCTTGCAGAGCTGAAAACTAGGATCCCAGAATTCACTGAAACTCGTTACCCATATTCCGCATGATCAGTGTTGAGCTTTCTCAGGTAGAGTCTATATCCAAAGCTTTATTCACATAATTCATTTTAATAAAGGCTAAATATTATTGACAGTTTAATTAAAAATAAAAAATATATAAAATAATAAATACATTATATAATAATAAAATACACATAAACTATAATAATTTTTAATATAAAATAAAATAAAAGAAATTTTAAAATAAAAGAAATTATATATTTTACTGGTAAATAAAATTTAATATAAATAAATTGATATATAATAAATAAATAATTTCAATTAATTCTAATAGCGTAAAAATACATTAACATCTAAAAATGCAAAGATTTTTTTTTATTAATAATTCTAACTGTAAAAATCAAAATTATTTTAAAAAGTGTAAACAAATTTAAATGATTTATTTATTTTTAAATACCTAACTATGTATTTTGTACAACTAAATTATTTTTTTTTGAAGGGAGATGATATTTTATTCCAAAGGCATATACCGGAAAAAAATAGGGGAAATTCAGAAAAGCATATTCTCCGGTTTGGCCCATTTGCTTTCGTTGATCCTCCCAATCTATCAACGGCTAAAAGCACGGCACGTGTCAAAGGTGAAATTCGGAGATGGCCACATACAAGAAATTGCTCAGGTTCACGCATTCAGTATAAGTGGCGACGAGGCACCACCGCTTCAGGATATTCCGTCACGACACGTCTCGTAACTTGTCCTCTCTCGCTTCCTCCTCTCAGGTACTCTCTATAATCCTCTTCAACTTTACATCTTTTCCTTAATTAATTGGCTTGCCTAGCTAGATTTGGTTCTTTGCATCTCAATTCCCTCTCGTGTTTTGTTCAGATTTGCTATACTTATGAATTCCCCTTAGGTTATTCACTTTTTTATTTTTTGTTCTGAATATGATTTTGATTTGATCTTTTTGGCTTCTTTCCTCCAGAACCCATCTGGTTTCCTTTTCTTTGCTTTCTTTTTCTTTTTGGTCTCAAATTGCACATGCAGTTCTTTTCTTTCGTATTGATGTTTTTCTTACCCAGGAATTTAAATTGAATTTCAGATTTGATCTTCATGAATTCAAGAACCACTGGTCCATCATCCGTTTCCTGCAAATCGGGAAACAACAACAGCTTCTTTTTCTGGATTTTGTTTTGCCTACTGCCTAAGTTTCTGGGGACTCCTGTTGCATACGTTAACTTCCTTTTGATTAAGGCCATTGATAGGAGTCCCTCTGCAGTTCGTGTCTTGGAGATTTGCGCAAAGATCACGATTTAGCCGTGATATATTTGGCCAGCTGCAGTTAGTATCTGTAGAGATTTATTGCTTCAACTATCTGCAGTTGGCGTCCTAATATTACTTGATAACATGGTTTCCTCTCAATTATCTGGGATGACCAAGACCCACATGTGCAAACCATTGCTGAGCCAGTTTTTTACTGAGAACCCTCCGGACACTCCAGTGTCAGATCACGTCGAGCTAGACTTTGCTGATGTATTTGGTCCTTTGCCAGTTCAGGCATCAACTGAAGGGAATTTTGGTGATCTGGAAAATTCTTTGACTGCGGCAGATGTTACTGAGCTAATTTACGATGAACCTGTTGTCATTTACAACCGTTCACATTCATTGGTTGGTCCATCCACTTGTGTTAGCCAGTCACTGAAGCTCAATAAACTCACTTTACATGAGACAGAGGATTCCGTGGAACTTAAGGAATCATCCACAGATGATGAGGCAGATGAGAAAGCTCTTGAGAATCTTAGTGGATATTCTTTGGACGTCTGTGGCATGAGGATTGAAGATTTTGAGATTCTGAAAGTTGTTGGGCAAGGTGCTTTTGGGAAAGTTTATCAGGTTAGAAAAAAAGGCACATCAGAAATTTATGCAATGAAAGTCATGCGGAAGGACAAGATAATGGAGAAGAATCATGTTGAGTACATGAAAGCAGAGAGGGATATTCTCACAAAAGTAGATCATCCCTTCATCGTCCAGCTTAAATACTCATTCCAAGTAATCTTTCATCTAAACTTACTTGATTGTGGAACGTCTCCAGTCCTGAAATGCTTTTAGCATTTTAAAGGGATGAATATATTTCCATGAGCAATCACATTTTCTTATAATTCTTTTGGTTTTGTAGATACCAATATTAATTACCATTCTTTTTCTTTTTATTGGATTTCGGATGTTGATATTGGGTTGTTCATGGCATGCAGACCAAATATAGATTATACCTTGTTTTGGATTTCATTAATGGCGGTCACCTTTTTTTTCAGCTCTATCACCATGGTCTTTTCAGGTATCTTTGTTCTTTGTGTTAAGATTTTTTTTTTATAATCTTGTAGTTTGCTAATACTTGCAACTGTGTTTCAGAGAGGATCTGGCTCGCATATATACTGCTGAGATTGTTTCTGCAGTCTCCCACCTTCATGCAAATGGTATAATGCATAGGGATCTTAAACCTGAAAATATCCTATTAGATGCTGATGGCCATGTAATCTCTGTCGCTTTTTCCTTCTCTCTCTCTCACACTTGTGCACACACACAAATGCACACCGGAAGATACACCAAAATGCTCTGTATGAAGGAATTAGAACTAAGATTTCTGACATTATAATTAATGTTTTATCCAGGTGATGTTGACTGATTTTGGCCTGGCAAAGCAATTTGACGAAAATACAAGATCAAACTCTATGTGTGGAACAGTGGAATATATGGCACCTGAAATTGTTCTTGGGAGGGGCCATGATAAGGCTGCAGATTGGTGGAGCGTAGGAATTCTATTATATGAGATGCTTACTGGAAAGGTTGGTCTTTCCACCAAGTTAATTTATTTATGCTATCCTTTATGTTGGTCACTGAAGGTGCACTATAATTTATGTATTATTGTATTTGACGAATGTTGCTATTGCAGCCTCCTTTTATTGGCGGGAACAGGGAGAAAATTCAACAAAAGATTGTCAAGGATAAGATCAAGCTTCCAGCTTTTTTGTCAAGTGAAGCACATTCTTTGTTAAAGGGGGTAAATATTCATTTCTGACTGATGTCTTGTACTTTTATATGTTGATTTGGAACTTGGCATATAGTTGACTTCCAGTTGTTGAGATTAATCGATAATCTCAGCCTTGAAGTTAAGTTTTTAAGGTGTGAGATGGGGTTTTGGGAGCTTGTTTGAGGGAATAATGAGCCCTGATTACCGAATGAAAACTAAGAGAGTTTGTTGCTTTCTGTTTAGCTGCTACAAAAAGATGCAAACAAGCGCCTAGGAAGTGGAACTACAGGAAGCGAAGAAATTAAGCGTCACAAGTGGTTTAAGCCGATTAACTGGAAGAAATTGCAGGCAAGGGAAATTCAGCCTAGTTTCCGTCCAGAAGTAGCTGGGAAACACTGTATTGCAAATTTTGAGAAGAAATGGACCGACATGCCATTATCAGATTCTCCAGCTGCCAGCCCCAAAAGTAATGTGAATCCTTTTGTGAACTTCACTTACGTAAGGCCAGCAGCTTCATTCCTTCAAAAGAATAGCCCTGCATAGCTGCCAGCGTGTTCTTGAAATGGTTTTATCAGGGAGGTGTTCGAATAATTTTATTGAGGAAAGAGCAGTTAGGGCCTATGTATCGTTTTATGGGATATGAAGTTGAAACTTGCAAGGTTGTGTTGTGCCTATGGAGCAAAGGTCATTTCGTCTGTTATCGTATTTGATATTTTGGCTTAATTACACTATTGTGTTTACTCGATTTAACACATTCGAATAAAAAACTACTTGTGGGCGTTCTAGAAATGGATGACTCGTCTTGTGTATGATGTTTGGTAGCCGACGTAGGCCCTGGAATCGTATAAAATTCCCTCGGAAAATGATGATTTCAGTTCCATCTTGTAAACGGTGGTTTCTATAAATGGTGGTAATAATAATAAAAAAATTAAAACAGGTTAGTAACTTTCATTTTCGGACTGTTTACCTGAGAAGACGAGTACAGCAACTCCACGAAGTTAATTCTTTACCATGTAAAGCCACAGCTTTTTAATTCTGTGCCAAGTCTATTGGCCCATTATCAGCTTGTCGAGTCTCAATAGATGGGAGAACTTGGGATTGGGGGTCAAAATGGGGCTGTATCTTTGTCCACGTATTTCCTACTGGCTCAGTGGATAAATTGGGAACGTCATGTGGCAAAGATTAGCCTCTGCTGACGCTTATATCGAATTTCTTGAGAAACCAGCCTGCGCTCAAGTAGTGGCATGGCTTCTCTTTTATCCCCGACTGCTGTTGCAATTCAACAGTATCCTAAAATTCTTTGCTTCTCCGCTTTCAAGCCCACTCTTACTTTCCGTCACAATCTTCTTTCTTTCACTAACCGCTTCAAGCATAACTCAGTAAGGTGCAATGCATTTTTTGGCAACATCCCAGATGATCTGTTAGATGGATCTCTCCATCTGGACCAGTTCCCGATCCTTCAATCTGAGTTGGTCCAGTTCCGAAGAATTACTGACGGTTTATCAGAGTTTCAGAAATGGGAATTATTGGTTTTTGCTGGGCTTGCATGGATTTACTTAACTGCAAGGCCTGGTGTTCTAATAGGTGCCATTGATACGTACCTTCTGGCTCCTCTGCAACTGGGTTTGGACAGCTTGAGAGGGCGACGGCGCTTGAAGAGTACTGATTTTGTGATTGGAAATAAATTGGGAGAAGGCTCTTTCGGTGTTGTTTATTCTGGGGTACTTATACCAAAAAATGGGACTGTGGAAGAGAGGACGCAAAAGAGAGGAAGAGGAAAATCGCTGGAGTTTGATGGAAGATACAAAGAGAAAGTTATTCTCAAAAAGGTAAGTTTATGACTAGTCATCATCTTTGCTAAGATCTTATTATAACCAATTACAATTAACTTCCTTCTTTCCCTTCTGTTATCATTGTAACATCCAAGTAAAATTCATTCCTCAAGTATAAAATCTAAAACAAAAGTACGAGTTTTTTTAACTCTTGTATCAGTTTTCATTTTCATAGGTGAATTGTATGCTTGCTCTTGTGATCTGTTTCTGCTTACAAAACTGATGGGAGTTGATTGTTATCAATGGGAATATACAGGTGAAGGTTGGAATCCAAGGGGCTGAAGAATTTGGTGAAGTTGAGGAGTGGTTTAACTATAGGATGTCAAGAGCAGCTCCTGAAACGTGTGCTCAATTCCTTGGTAGTTTTGTTGCTGATAAAACGAATTCAGAATTTACACCGGGTGTAAAATGGCTTGTTTGGAAATTTGAGGTACTCCCCAAATTAGAAAATTTTCAATCACTTTCTACTGCACTAGGGCTGCCCTTTTGAGTAAACAGATAGAAGGCCTTTTCTTAATCTGCTTCATGTTTTTTACATCAGATTTTGAATGATATGACAACCCTTTTGCACAGATGGGATTTTGAAATTAATGGATATTTGATTTGACCTTGTTAATGTTTTGTAATTTTTCACTTAACACTAATCTAGATCATTCTTCATGTTAAATCAACATCTATCTCTAGGGATCCTCAGTAAGCATGGAGGATACAATTTAGCAGCCTTCTGCTTGCAATTTTTCATTGTGCTGAATATTTCTTGATTAAATGAATTTCATTTGCTAAATATATGCCTATCTACAATGAAGTTAATGTGAGGATGCACCGTCTCTTGTGCTAATTGTAGGGATATCCATGTGACAGGGAGATCGAAATCTTGCTGATTATATGAAAGATCGTAATTTCCCTTTTAACTTGGAGTCTGTCATGTTTGGACGTGTCCTGCAAGGAGTAGATTCTGTAAAACGTAATGCATTGATCATCAAGCAAATAATGCGCCAGATTATTACTTCACTTAAAAAAATCCATGATACCGGAATTGTTCATCGAGATGTAAAGCCAGCCAACTTAGTGGTCACAAGGAAGGGACAGATCAAGCTCATCGATTTTGGAGCAGCCACTGACCTTCGAATAGGCAAGAACTATGTACCCAATCTAACTCTGCTTGATCCTGACTATTGTCCACCTGAACTATATGTACTTCCGGAGGAGACACCAAGTCCACCCCCAGAGCCGGTTGCTGCCTTGCTTTCTCCAATACTTTGGCAGGTACTATACTTCCCAGCTTCTTTTTTTGCCTGAAACCAAATGTGTCCAGATTATATAGATATATGTAATGGGGCTGTAATAATTTTTGTCCAGCTCAATTCATATATTCTTTGAAGTGCTTAAACGAAGTTTGCAATTTCTGTTGCAGCTAAACTGTCCTGATCTATTTGACATGTATTCTGCTGGGATTGTGCTCTTACAAATGGCAATACCAACCTTAAGGTCCATAGGAGGCTTGAAGAATTTTAACGCAGAGATAAAAAAGGTTGACTATGACTTGAATAGATGGAGAAAGTACACTCGATTGAGGCCCGACTTGACAATTCTTGACCTCGACTCAGGTAGAGGGTGGGATCTTGCTACAAAACTGATCTCTGAGAGAGGTAGCCTTATGAGAGGCCGTTTATCAGCAGCTGCTACTTTGAGGCACCCTTATTTCTTGTTGGGTGGTGACCAGGCAGCTGCAGTACTTTCAAAGTTTAGCTTAAGCAAATAGTGACCTGTAAATGGATACGTGAGTCCATGTCTACTACTCCCTCTGATTTTCATTTCAGTTTCTTGTATTATTTATGTTCACTTCAATTGAATCAGTAATGCTCACAGGATGTGTCTAAATCATGCTCTGCATCTATTATGCTGAGTTATGCGACTTAATTCTGTGTTTTTCAATTCTCAGAGATCAAAAACCTCCCAAAATTTTCATCTTAAATGATTGAAGATATGAGATAAAACAACTGCATCCTATTTGATTGAATGGCAAGAATGTGGAAGTAGAATGTGGAAGTAGAATGTGAAGTAGAATGTGAACATTGCTGTTTTTGCAGTCAGTGGCTGAGGTACATGAAAATTGTAATCTGCCGAGAGCCACTCTTGTAGTGGAGATGAGAACAGGTGTTGATTTTTGCATTAGTTACTATTATGTATGGAATACGATGAAGGCTTAGCTTCTTGATGTAAAATCTTTTTCTTTACTGTTTCTGTGGAATCTAGCATTCTGTGCTGAGTAACCAGATGAAATCTATATTCTGATTATTATTATTGTTTAATAAAGAGCTCTTTGGTTATGAATTTTGTCAAGAGGGAAATAATGAGATTGGTAACAGCTAATTTAAACTCTAATTTATTGTTAATTTTCAATTGAATTGAAAATAGAGTAGGTAGGATTGTAAACGAATCGAGCTGAGTCGAGCTTTAAAGAGTTCAAGTTTGGCTCATTAAAATTTTTTTGAGCTCGAATTTGACTCATTTTGAACTTAAACCGAATATCAACAAGTTCAAATTTGGTTCGTTTAACAAACGAGTCGAGTTTTTATTAAGTTTTTATCGACTCAAATCTCAAATAGCTTTAAAAAAAATTTACTTTATAATACTACATATTTTTATTTTTAAAATAATAAATTTTTCTAAAAAAATTCATTTATTTTGTAATTTTAATAATTTTAATTTAAAAATAATTTTAATATTAAATAATTTTAATTAAATAACTATATTAATAACTTATCTCATGAATTTATAAATAAATAAGTTTTTGAATCTTAATGAATTGAATAGCTTAAAAAATGAGCTTGAATTTGACTCATTTAGAAAATAAATCGAGTCCGATCGAGCTTTTCAAAAGCCAATCATCGAATAATTTATAAACAATTTAATTTATTTACGTATCTAAAAATAGGCTAATTTATTCACTAATATCCACAACCATTTTAAATTTTATAAAATGCAAGTTATTTTGTTATAATGAAAAATAATTATTATATTAATTTTTTTATATAAAAATTATAAATTAAAATGTATATAATAAATACATAAATTTAAATATAATAATCATTAATTTTTTTCATTAATATCAATTCGAACCATTTTTTCTTAAAATGGGTTTTGGTGTAAATTGAAAAGGAGAAGGAGAGCCACGTGGCCACCGCCTGTCCCTCTCTTCTGCTCCGTTACCAACTCAGCAATATATACAGTTACCGTTAGCGCCAACAAGGTTATCATCGTCAATTCACAGTCAAAATTCTTTTTATTTTCAAATAAATTAAAACGCTTCTAACATGATTAGCGACTGTTAATGTTTATTGCTAGTTATTAGTATCTGTCTTAAAAGTCACTGACCAACTTTACCTTTTCTCTCTGCTCTCGCCTCCTGGCTTGTCAAACTCTAATCTCTTCGGTGAGATATGATCTCTCCTCGATGAGATATGATCTCTCCGCGTTGACTCTCTGACTTCGATTTCTCGCCTGCCTGCTAGGTAAGACTTCACCTGTAGTTGGTCTGATTGCCTTCCGTTCAGCTGAAAATGGCTTGAATTCTTTCCTTTTCTGGTTATGGTTTCTTTCCTTGCTTCCTCTGCAATCTGTTGCTAAGTTTTCTGCTTCTTGTTCTTTGGTCTATTGTTTTTGTGGATCTGGGTTTATTCTTATTTTCTACGGGTTCTTTATTTCGTACTGTCTGAGAAGTTGAAGGTTCAAGCTTTGGACCTGTTTCGTTGGGTTCAAATCTCAGATCTTGCATTTTCGACTTCTCTGCTTTGCTAAATATTTTATCTTTTTGGGGTTCTGATTTGGATTTGGGTAAAGGGTTAGTGCTTTCTCGGTTGCGCATAAATTGTTAATTTTGCTTCTGTTGTCAAATTGGAGTCCTTGGGGAGAATGGGTAGGTGTGTTCCTGCTTCTTCGCTCGTTTTACTTTGCTTGGCTTATGCAATTCTTGTGGCCTTTGCCCAAAGTTACTTGCCAACCGATAAAATCCTCCTAGATTGTGGAGCAACTGCGGATGATACCGACGCCGATGGTCAGAAATGGACTGCCGATAAAGGTTCTAAGTTCTTGGGGTCGACTGTGAACTCATCCACATCCCCTGCTGCCACTCAAGACCCTGCAGTGCCTCAAATCCCTTTCATGACTGCTCGTGTTTTTCGCATTAATTTTACCTATAGTTTCCCCTTGGCAGCTGGTCGTAAATTCGTCCGTCTGTACTTCTATCCTGCCTCGTACAGTGGGCTCCATGCGTCTGATTCTCTCTTTTCCGTCACAGCTGGGTCTTATACTCTTCTTAAGAACTTCAGTGTTGCTCAAACAACAGAAGCTTTGAATTTTGCTTTTATCGTGAAGGAGTACTCTATCAATGTAGATGGTGGAATGCTGAATATAACTTTCAGCCCATCTTCAAACCCTTCAAAGTCTTATGCATTTGTTAATGGGATTGAGATAGTGTCAATGCCTGATATTTATAGTAGTACTGATGGAACTTTGATGGTAGTGGGTAATTCCTTTCAATTTACTATAGATAACAGTACTGCACTTGAGAATGTTTATCGGTTAAATGTGGGTGGGAATGACATCTCTCCGTCAGGAGATACAGGTATGCTTAGGTCTTGGTCTGATGATCAGCCATATCTTTATGGAGCAGGGTTTGGAGTTCCAGAGACTGCTGATCCAAAAATGAAGATTGAAAGCCCTGTGCCTCCTTATATAGCACCAGCTAATGTCTATTCTACTGCTAGATCAATGGGGCCAAACGCTAATATCAATTTGAATTACAATTTGACTTGGATTTTTAGTGTCGACTCTGGTTTCAATTATTTGGTTAGACTCCATTTTTGTGAAGTTGCTTCGAATATAACCAAGATTAATCAGAGAGTGTTCAGCATCTTCCTCAATAATCAAACTGCTCAGGATCAGGCTGATGTGGTTGCCTGGGCAAATAATCACAATGGAGTTCCAGTGCATAAGGATTATGTAGTGCTTGTTCCTGGTGAGAGCCCTCAGCAGGATCTGTGGCTTGCACTTCATCCAAATACAGATCCAGCCTTGAAGTCTCAGTTTTATGATGCAATCTTAAATGGAGTTGAGATATTCAAAATTAGCACTCCAGATGAGGGTAATCTTGCTGGGCCCAATCCAATTCCCGCTCCTAAACAGGATGTAATTGATCCTTCATTGGTCAGGCCAAAATCAAGCTCTGGTCATTCAAAGAACCAGAAAGCAATTATAGCTGGGGGTGTATGTGGTGTACTTGTCATAGCCGTTGTCATTGGGGGCTGTGTTATTGCTGCATCTCGTCGTCATAGACAAGGGAAGGAGGCAAGTGCAAGTGATGGGCCATCTGGCTGGCTTCCTCTTTCACTGTATGGAAATTCTCACTCTGCTGGTTCAGCAAAAACAAACACTACTGGAAGTTATGCTTCCTCTTTACCTTCAAATCTTTGCCGCCACTTCTCATTTGCTGAGATCAAGGCTGCTACTAAGAATTTTGACGAGTCTCTGGTTCTGGGAGTGGGAGGCTTTGGCAAGGTCTATAAGGGGGAAATTGACGGTGGGACAACTAAAGTTGCAATCAAGCGTGGCAATCCCCTTTCTGAGCAGGGTGTGCATGAGTTCCAAACTGAGATTGAAATGCTCTCAAAACTTCGTCACCGTCACCTTGTTTCATTGATTGGGTACTGTGAGGAGAACTGTGAGATGATCCTTGTTTATGATTACATGGCACACGGAACACTACGTGAGCATCTATACAAAACCCAAAAGCCTCCTTTGCCATGGAAGCAAAGGCTTGAGATATGCATTGGTGCTGCTCGTGGTTTACACTATCTCCACACTGGTGCCAAACACACTATTATCCACCGCGATGTCAAGACAACTAACATTCTTTTGGATGAGAAATGGGTTGCAAAGGTTTCTGATTTTGGCTTGTCAAAAACAGGCCCTACCTTGGATCACACCCATGTTAGCACTGTAGTGAAGGGTAGTTTTGGCTATCTGGATCCGGAGTACTTTAGGCGGCAGCAACTAACAGAAAAATCAGATGTTTACTCATTTGGGGTTGTGCTGTTTGAGATCCTGTGTGCTCGACCGGCCTTGAACCCAACGCTGCCAAAGGAGCAAGTCAGCTTGGCGGAGTGGGCTGCACATTGCCTCAATAAAGGCATTCTGGATCAGATTGTTGACCCCTATCTGAAGGGGAAGATTGCACCTGAATGCTTCAGAAAGTTTGCTGAGACTGCAATGAAGTGTGTGGCTGATCAGGGCATTGAGAGGCCATCGATGGGAGATGTGCTTTGGAACCTAGAATTTGCTTTGCAGCTACAAGAGAGTGCAGAGGAGAGTGGGAAAGACATTGGAGAAATAGACAATGAAGAGATGCCATTTAATACTGCCACTATAGGGAAGAAAGATCCTGATGCTTCCCCTGGCTTTGATGGTAACATTACAGATTCAAGGAGCAGCGGAATGAGCATGAGCATAGGCGGCCGGAGCCTTGCTAGTGAAGTCTCAGATGGGTTGACACCAAGTGCTGTGTTTTCGCAGATCATGAACCCAAAAGGTCGTTGAGATCAGAGGTACTGCATTTGCTACTACACCAAAATCTGCAATTTTCCATCCTCTGTCAATCATCCTCCAAGGAATTAATATGGCAATTCATTTAATCACTTTTTTTTTCCAACTTTTTTCAATTTGATGGTATGTCATGGTCAAATCCAGTTATAATATAGTATGTATCTACAATTACTTGAAGAGTGTAAAAAATAAGGTGTTTGCACTTCCATTCGCCATAGCACTAATACATGGTATGGACATCATATGTACATGCTTTGATGTTTAGATCTTGAGACTTGTAATGTGAACAAAATGAATTTGAGGGTGACCCTGTTACTCAAAAAATAGGGTCAATCAAAGCATCACATGTGGAGGATGGACCCATGTTGGAACTTTGTAATGAAAAAGATGATCAAAGACAGTGACATCCCAACCTTTGCTGTCCTAAAATTGTATAATCTGGATCAGCTGGCAAAGGTAGTGGGAGAGCTGTATGTTTATTTTCTACTTCAGCTAGT
Source organism: Cnidoscolus chayamansa (assembly GCA_948266635.1). Taxonomy (NCBI): domain Eukaryota; kingdom Viridiplantae; phylum Streptophyta; class Magnoliopsida; order Malpighiales; family Euphorbiaceae; genus Cnidoscolus; species Cnidoscolus chayamansa. The sequence continues at coordinate 221,962 of CAOGCB011575376.1, read as the reverse complement.
TGGCAGCCTCATCATTTGTTGACTAATTGAAGAGAGAGAGAGAGAAAGGTTTTGTATCATCATACGTTTGAATTTTTTAATGTTACCCAAAATATATAGGAATAATTAACCTAATTGTTGGATAGGTATAGGGGCACTTAATTGATCCAGTTGTTTAGCTGATTCTGTTTCCTTCTTTTTCTTTTCTTTTATTTTATTTCTAACGACAATGATATGGTTAATAATAAGATTTAACCATGGTGGTAGGTACTGAGTGTTTGAATAAAATCACATCATTTTTCATGTTTATATCACCATGTAGCATTTAGAATCATAATTTTTAATTCAATTTATTTCTATTTATTATTATTTTTATTTAAAATAAATGAATTCAATTTTTTAATTAAAAAATTTATTTTTAAAAAAGAAAGATTATCCATTATAGTTGAAAAGAAAAAAAAATGTGTTGAGAAAAGTGTTTTTTTTTTTTTTTTGTTAGAAAAGGTGGAGCTCAGAGCTTGATTAACTGATCCTGAAACAACCTATGCGAATAGCATCTATGGTTTCAGATTATCAAAAGAATCATCCAAATACGCATAGCCCTTCCCAAAACACTCTGCAAACGCATACATCCACTGCCCATTACGGTCCACCACCATAACCAATATCCCTCTGGAAGATCTAGTGGAACTGGTTGTTGCGCCAGAACAACTACATATAATAGATGTGAGATCTCAAGGGTCAAATGTAACATTTCCCACTTCTTCTCTTCGAAAATAAAACGATACCTAGCTCTTCAAAGAGAACACTCTAGTGTACATCATGTCAATCTCCAAAATTATTCTGTTTCAGTACCATTAACGCTGAAATCTCGTCGCAATCTTTCTGCATTAGTAATAAGCTTGTCGTGGCTAGCAAACCATAAAAACATCCCCAGCCATTTCCACACAATATTCCAGGTGGTTGTAAACACCTTTGGACAATAATTTAACCCAGTTATGCAGATTGGTTGTGAACACCTTCGAACTATATAAATGCCAGAAAGCTTTGGTCTTTACCAGCTTGAGAAGAAGGTGGTGGAATGGTTGACAAAGGATGGAATATGGACGCAGATCTGCACAGCGCCTCCAGTTCCAGTTACCATCCTCTGCTCCATGCACCCTGAACACGACTAATCACAAAGTCCCATACTGATCCTACGCCGAAAGTATATAGGATTTCCAAGTTTCCTTGAACAATCTTCTCTCGTCACCCACCTCGTATTTAAAACAAAGTACTGAAACCATAGGTCATTTTTGTTATCTTCAATGTTAAGTTAGTATCTCATAACTACATAAAGTTCTTTGAATATTAAACTGAAGTTCATTGTCTAAAAAAAATTTAACATCAAATTAATTCAAACACCAACTCCACATAACAAATAATAGAAACTACACAAGTATATTCTAGCAGATCTAACTGTCAATGATTATGCGCAGATGCACATTATCATAACCAGAAAAGAAAAATTATAATCCAAAAATAAGAACCTTCGCAACTATCTTACAATAGGTAATATTACTACATAACTTAATGATATTTTAAAGAGGTGGGGGAATGCTACATGGTGATATAAACATGAAAAATGAAAAGAAATTTCCCATTTCCAAGCAACATTACTAGAAGAATACAGTGGAATTGCTTATTCACAGTTTACAGATTCCAAAATTTTCATGCAATTTACATGACAGTCAAAATCTACACAAGAAGGCTCACCAATTAACGATCAAAGTACAAAGGACACAATGGATAAAGATGTTAATTGCTGTCCTATCAAATATACCAAGTACGAACCACCACAACATTCATTTGTCATTATCACCCACTGAGTCTAGAATGGCAGCTATCTTCTTCTGTAGCTCTGGCTTGTTGGCCCCAACAAGCTTGTCAAATTGCTCCCCATCTCTTAGAAAGAAAAAGGTTGGAGTAGCTTTGATATCCCATGAACTGCTGAATTCCTGTTTTACCCAGTAACATCTTAATATTAAGCCAAACACTAATTAAATGAGACATGGACAAGTTCAATCACTACTGCTATGCTATTACAAGGTTCAGCACTATCTGTGCTCAGTGAATAGGTTGCAAAATCAGGTTGATCTTATATTTATTCCCTGTTTATCCAACATCTCTCATAGTCTGCAGCTTGTTTGTGCAACACAATCAAAAGAAGATGATATTATGCAAATATAGCAGGGTTAAGAGGTTCCACCAAGTTAGAATTTTGATGGATGATAACAGACAGACATATCAAGCCACTTAATACCAAAGGCTAAAGCATGGTTTCAAGTATCAGAAATGCAAATCAAGATTCCAAGTGCGTAACATATTTTGACTTACAGGTAGTTCATCAACATCAACCAACAGGAACATTAGAGAAGGGTATTTCTCAGACAACTCGCGGTAGAATGGTGCAATCATTTTACAAGGACCACACCATGTTGCGCTGAAATTCACCACGACCTGGAACATCTATCTTCAGTAAAAGACTGAAAATACTTGATGGAATAACACTCATCAAACATATCAAACAAACTTCTAATGCAGCAGCAACTTAAAAAATTAACAAGCACATGGAATTACTGCCAGCAAGCAAGCATGCATCTTCATGGGAGACAAATGCTAAGAAAATTTACAATGAGCATACTAGTTTGGTTCTTAAACGTAAACTCCTTGAAAGGTTACCATCTCACATTTTCTAAAAGCAACAGTCTTCACAGTCACATTAGATGTACAGAATGTACGTGTCAATCAAAACCCAAAAATGGTGCAATGAGCCCATAATATATTCTATTAATGCCCGTTAAAATCTATAAACGAATTCAAAGGAACACTTACAATTTTACTGTCTTTACTAGCTTCAGACAACATTTGTTCCCAGACCTCTTTGGCAGTAATGAGGTGCACATTACTGCCAACAAAGTCAATATGCTGATCAGAATCATCTTCCCCCTGTTGAAGCTCAAAATATCAACATCAATTTTTTTTCCATTGTGTATATCATTCACAGCAGCACATACACCAAGTCTGCTTTCATTCTTAGTAGTGTAAAGGCACAATTTAACAAATAAAAGAAAATGGAAGTTCATATAAGAGAAAAGTAAAATAAGGGTAATTTGGACACAAAAATATTTTTCTCTAAGCATAGACCTATGCATTTGACAAAATGCTCAGAAAATAGAAACATAACTTTTTTCAAAAAATTGGAGCTACAGTTCTCTGCCACCATGTTTTCTATACAAAGTTTGGCAAAAATAAAACTTCCGTATATTTCGTACTTGACACATAATGTTAACTAACAACTGCTCTTCTAATGTTTATTTCAAAATTCCAAATGGTTAAAGTAAATTCATCCAATTTTCCTATGTGTTGGCCATTTCACTTTCATCCCCTTTAGTTTGAGTCACAGTTACCTGGAATCCAGTGCCCTTGTGTCCTAGTATGGGCACATGATATATGATACGCCACTTAAAGAAATGTAGGATTCCAATGGATAGACAAAATTGACATGCTGATTTGATTTGTTGTATGTCAATTTAATTTACATTACACCAACTAACATGAACAAAATTTAAGTGTTATAACTTATTTTTAAATTTTATTTTAATATATAATATATGTATAAAAAAATAAAAACATTAAATTAATAGAAATTATTAATATGATAATTATATATGGAGTATTTAATATTTATTACATTAATTATTATGTAAACAATGTAGAATTAATAACTAATAGTGTCCATATTTCTTATAAACATATTCGAAGTCCTATCCAACCCCAACATAGGAAAAGTTAAGAAAAATAGAAAAAAGAAAGAATTCCACCTAACCTGCTAACACTGAGAAAGCAAAAGAGACTATTTTATCTTTTCTCTAATTCAAATTGGCCAAAACTGGCATTGAATGAGACCAGTACCACCAATTTCAGTTGCTAAGCCCACTTTTTTTCGATTTTCAAAATATTAAAAAAATCCATTGGATTTTATTAAAACCAATCAAACTAGAAGCTGGAGCAACTCCATGAACCTTGAATTGGAATAGCTGGTTCATAACCAGAACCAACCCTTGACTGCTTCTAATCCAAGTTGACAAGCTTGGATTCAACCACATTAATTTCTTTTGGCACATCATCCCAAAATGCCAATTATTAAAAATAAATCTTTAATCAATACCATCTAAGATTTCAACTTCCATGAGATCACAACAAAGAAATATCTTTAACTGCTTTTACACACAAAATTACCACAAACATTATATTACTCAGATCTTAACTTCTTGTATCATTCCTGAGTATTAAGGAATGAAAACACATAAATAAAAGAAGTGAAATGTCAGTATAAGCTTTCCCTGCTTAATTCTTAGCCAAGAGAAATACTCTACTTGCACAGACAGAAAAGTTTGAACAGAGAGAAAGAGAGAGAGAATAGGAAGTAATATCAAATTTTCTTGTAAAATCATTACTACAACATGCACTTACCTTATCAGAGCATAAGCATTGTCCCATATTTGATATGATAGACAAAAATTTTTAATCCTAGCACCTGCAGTAGAAAGGTACACCAAAAGTCAGGCGTCTAAGTTTTATAACAAGAAAAACATTTAAAAAATCCCAAATGGCATATTTGATTTTTCAACAGAAGCTTTTGAACTCTCTTAGAGCCAAGTGAAGTACATGGGCTTGGAGAAAAAATTTGATAACTGAGCGACAACAAAACTCATTTTCACAAGATTGGAAAGGGTAGCATACTTATCTATAGAATGATAATTTGCATCCACATGGGCCTTACTCATTAAAATTTAGAGCAAGAATGATGTGTCATTCAAGAATGCCTAAACATTCTAAAGTGCAACTACTGCCTCTGGTGATGATTGATGCTGTCCTGCTGCAAGTTACAGTGATTTAGTTCATACTCAAGGCATGATTTTTGGGATTATCTATTCTCATAATTCATTACATGCTTTTCAAGAATATCAACAAAGTATCATAAAATAAATTGCTGAAAACTCTTCAATCATTTGATAACCAAAGTCATTCTTTGATCAATATCTAGATCAGGGTAACTCTATAGGCTGCTGCAAAATATGGCAAGGTTTCCACCTGCTTGTTCTTGGAAAATTTAAATAGAAACCCAATGATTTCTTGGCGCAGCTGAGTTTGTTTTTTTATTTCTATTCCAATGCATTGTTTTGTTTCTTTGCTAGGTTTCTCGATAAACTTCCTACAATAGAAAGACAACAAACAAAATTGTGGGAATTTGTTTACTGTTCAATGCTTGTTATGTAATAGACGTGGATACTCAAATCAACCTTTTCAACTTGCAAGTTCTCCAAGCTGATCTTGGGAAAGAATTGCACAAAGCATTTGAATACTGGGGGAAAAAAGTTTGCATGGGTTGTTAAAGCTTTGAAAGGCATTCTAATGTCATTTCTGGAAAAAGTTTAAAAGTAGCATATTCAATAAAGTTTATTCTCTAATTCCCACAAAACATAACTTTTCTTTGGTGCGTACGTAATAAAAATTATGAATTTTCCAATTATTTCAAAAAATAAGAAATTTGTGTTCAATACGAGACAATAGTAGAATTTTTTTTTATTGCATTCTAATCAAGCTTTTCATTAGTTCGCAGCATTTGTAGTTAAAGTATCATTTTTGCCTCTGGCTAATTTTATTGGCTAGTAGCAGCCCTGTTTTGATTTGGAATTTTGGATTAATAAAACATGCTTACCCACAAAAACAACAGCAGCAACAACAACATGAAAAAGGAAACAATCCAAATACAAGTCCCTAAACTTTAAAACCTAAGATAGAATTAAAATTAAATCGGTAATCAATTGAAGCCGCGAAAATGAACATATTCAAAGACATACCTAATTCTCGTCCGTTTTTTCTTTTCCTGGCTCGATATGACGAGAATACAAGAGACTAAAATTCTGAATTATGAAAAGAACCTGAATTTAAATTACAACCTCACTTGTATTAACATCAAGCACCACGGATTTAAAAAAGGAAGAAACGTAAAACAGAAAGGCTAGCATAAGATACACACAGTGGATAATTACCTTGTTCAAATATGCGACGAAGAAGAAGATGATGAAGAAAAAGAAGAAGCAGTATCCAAATTCGAATTGGGATTGCAAAAAAAAAAAAACCCTAGATTTATTTTTTATAGGGCAGGAACAGGGAAAACCCCAAAGAAGAAAAGAGGTACAGATTTTCCCGTGTTCGTTCAATGCTTCATTTCTCCCCTTTTATCCGCCTGCTGTAATATTTCTGCATGCGAAGTACCAAGGAGGTTCCCTGTTTCTAACGGTGTCGTTTTTATTTCCCAGAAGCTTTGGTGTGGAATTACCTGTTTTTTTTTTCTTTTTTTTTCTTTCAATTAAATAAAGTTTTACAAATTATTTATTTAAATTTATAATAAAATTTATTATTATTTTTATTAATCTCTCAAGTGCTCATTAATAAGATATATTTTAGCAACCAAATCTAATTTACAGTTGAAAATGGATTTTTAAATTTGAAAATTAATAATATTTTATTTATTATTAAAATTCATTTTTATAATTAATTAGTTTAATATAAAATATATATTCTTATTTAAAAATTAAATCAAATAAATGAAAGATAAAATATCAAATAATAAGGAGTTGTAAAAGTAAACAAATCTTTAAAAAATAAATAAAATAAAATATTACTTTGGTAAAATATTATTTTCAATTAAGAATATTATTTTTAAAATCCTTATATATTATTATTTACAAAAATTTATTTAAATGTTTATTAATATCAACGAGCTTAGTTCATAAAATACTATAAACTCTTTAGTTTAAATGGCAATCAAAATAAAAATTATTATTATTATTTTTTAATTCAAATTCTATGGCAATATAAAATTTGGAAGACTGCCTCCAATAATCTTCATACTTTACACTAATTTCACTTTTTAAAGGATTTCCAAGGATATATATTATTTGATTGATACGATAAATTAGTATTTTGTATTGAAAATGAGATAAATTATACAGAATATACCTGAATTTTGAGGATTATAACAGTACAGTCCTTAAATTTTAAAGTGTAATATAAAAATACATTAATTTTGCATTTTGTAACATAAAAATTTTTATTATAGCCGGTTTTCCGGTAACAAGCTGACGTGGCTTGTCCACATGGGAAATAACTCTCTCTCCTTTCTCCTGCCACATCTTTTCTCTCTATTTTCTCTCTATTTTCTCTTCTCTTTCTTCATTCTTACGATTTTCCAAAACTCTAATTCTGCAGCTCCTCCAAAATTCCACTTCTCAAAACCCCACCAATCTCAAAACCTCACTTCTGCAACTCCTCTAAAACTGAGATCAGTAATCACCAAAATGACCAGAGTATCCACCAAAACTCGGTTGCCAAATGGGCAAATTTGTAAAGTCTCCTTTCTCTAAAACAACTTCTTCCTACTTCGATCTCCGCTTCTCCACAGCCAAAGAAACATCAAGAAAATGAGTCACTACATTTTTTAAGAGACGAGAGAAGAGACAAGAAAAATCGCAATGAGGAAAATGAGAGAAAAGATATGGCAAGAGAGAGAAGAGAGAGTCACATCCCACATGGACAAGTCACGTCAACTTGTTACTGGAAAACCGGCCATTGCAGATAATAAGAATTTTTATATTACTAAATTCAAAGTTAAAGTATTTTTATATTATATTTTGAAATTTAAGAACGATACTGTTACAACCTTCAAAATTAAGATATATTATGTATAATTTACCCATTAAAAATGACATGTTTATTATGAGGCTTGTGATAATCTGACTATGGCCAACTCTCGTGACTTTTTTTACCACCCGTGACTTAACTTAATCTACAAATGTCTCTCTGTGACCAAACATTGTCATCATGAATTACTATTAAATTTTTAAGCTTTATTAAAATTAATCCATTTATAAAATCACTCAATTAAAATATATTTCCATATTGTTTTCTCAAAAAAAAAAATGTATTTTAGTTTTTAAAAGAAAATTATAATATTAAATATTTATATTGTTTTAACCAATGTAATAAGTAGGCTACAAATGTCCAATACCAATAGACTATCAAAATAGTGATGAAATAAAAGAGAAAAAAAAAATTAAAGTAATATAACAAATATTTTTCATGTGTACTACACAGTCATTTGTGAAAATGATTCCGGCTAGCATTCCTCATGTAATAAACACAGCACACGGGGAACCATTTTTTTGCCTAATCTCAATGTGCAGATGAATTAGCCAATATGTAAGTAACATTCACATACCACGTGGAAAACTAAATGAGATAAAAGGTCTCCGAAACCATGTCCACAGGGAGATTAGCGCTCGTCCTCCACCACCATTGGTCCAAACTCTTATGCATGGCAAAGACTCGTGAAGGAAGAGCCTATGATGAGTTCCATATTACCATTGGATCGGAGCTCTACAGTACAAGAAGTACATACTTAAAACAAACATTGTCCACATCAAAACATCTTCACCATACAGTTATTTCCAGTCAGTCCGCCAACTATATTTTCAACTGAACACAAGTTTATTCAGCAACACCCCCATCCCCTATCTCAAACCATGTCCAAAAAAGAGAAAATAATAATAATAATAATAATTCAACAAATTTCACAAACAAACACAACCCATTTATACAGTAACTATCAACCATCATCCCATGGCATACTTCTGTGTCCAGCTGCGTGCAGTTGCTTCATATTTGGCTCGATCAGTCTTGTACATATGGGCAATCTCGGGTACAAGAGGGTCGTCAGGATTTGGATCAGTAAGCAATGAGCAAATGGAGAGCAACACCTGACATGGGCATGTTAAAAGAGAGGTAAATCATAACATGACTTTACTGATATTCTCTGAGTTGGCCATGCAGATCCAGGTGCCATTAATAATTTTTTAAAATTACATAAAATTACCCCGCATTAAGTGAAAGATAAGAAAGTTTATTGCTTGCACAATCACTTTTCTACCCTGAGATCTGAGCTATCAACCAAAGAATAATTGCTGTCCCAGTGCAGGGTTGTGGTTGTTAACTCCAACTCCAAGGTAAAATAATTCATAGGGAAGTTAGAGCTTTGGAAGCCTAAATAACCAAAAGCAATCACTGCAAATTCGGCAAATGAAACCGATTGCCACAATATTAGTATGCCACGAGCATGATTGATATTTCCCATTCCCATTTGTAATATTGATGTTGGCCTACAAAGCTGTGCAATCATCAGCATAACCTCATGGATTGGAGTCAAACCTTAGATATGGTAAGAGCAGGGCTCCATTGTTCTTTGAGAATATCAAGACATATGCTCCCATTACTGTTTACGTTTGGGTGAAAGACCTTGGTCCTAAATGCAACCTGAAAACAGACCAATAGTGCCCCCCAAAACAGAAATATATAAATAAAAATACAAAAGCACTGAAAACATGACTAGAAACATCTCTCAGTCGCATAAGTTACCTTTGGAGGCTTGAATGGATAATCAGGAGGAAAATGGATAGTAACTAGAAATACACCTCCGGCATAGGGGCTATCAGATGGTCCCATGATTGTTGCTTGCCAGTGGAACATGTCTTCAGCTTCAGGACCTGTTACAAATAAATCATTAAGGTTAGTTAAGAAATCTCAACATAACGTTCCATACATAGTGAGATCGAGGGAAGCAGGAGGAGTTTTGGGTGGGCAAGACCTCATCTCTACCAAAGTACATAAGGCAAGGGATCATTCAAGGTTCCACCCATTGGAAATTTATTAGCCACTTGTTTAATTACAGAGATTTTCCAACTCCCTATCCGAACAGAAGATATGTTTAGGAGCATTACAATTTACAACTGAAAAGCCATTTGCAGGACAGATTGTTAAGTTGTCCGAAGAATAAAACATTTAAACCAAAATTGCAAACAATATTTTACCACACAGGTTCTTAGAGAAACTCAATGTGTTCCGATATGGCCACATCCCATAGCTCCATGCATATTGCCAAAATATGAAGTGAGCACTACATATAATTTACCATGTTGGTGTAATGCCATAACAGAACTTCAAAGAACTTAACAGTAGGTTGAAAAATGAATAAACATATGAAATGATATTTCTATTATCACAAGCATTTATTTGGAAAACTTGAACCCCAGCAACAATGAATAACAAAACAAAATAAAATTTCATCACATAGAGACTAGCAAAATATTGAAAATAATGCAACATCAAACAACTAACTCATGACGCTCAAGCCTTTTTTTTGCCCCCCTATTGCCTTTGTTCAAAGAGCACTATGTCCCAAAGCTATAATATCTAACGACTACGCAACACCCCAATCCCCAACCAAGAAGCAACTGAGCCACAGCCCACAGAGCGAGCAAGAAATAAAAATTAGCAGAAAATTCAGCAAAGTATGCAACAGAAATTTAATCTATGAATGCGCAAAATCAAAATTAGCGCTTCAGCTGGACAAACCTGCACTGCAAGAAGTAGGTGGATCTTTCTGCAAATCGTTAAGTTCCTTCAAAATACGTTTGGAAGCCATGAATATTCTTCAACCAGGGACCTGCAAATACCAAAGACAAATCGTAAAAGGTAAAACAGAGTCCTGCAAAAAAAAATAACGATAGATTGGAGGCTAAATAAAAGCAATCAGTCACACAACCCCACAACAGGAGATCAAATAAAGAAGAGAGTAGAGAAAAAAAAAAAAAGAAAAAAAGAAAGAAGGAGAACCTGAAGATAAAAATTAGGGTTTAGAATCGGCACTGGCGATTGGAAATAGCGGTGAAAAAGGAAAACGGCTTTCAAGCAGATCCACAGGCACAGCTAAAGCCTCCCTTTTGTGTTACAGAAGCAGAACCGCTGATTTCCCAATCCCCTTCCCTGATATTGCACCTTTCTCCCTCTATTATTCAGAAAAATGAGCCGCGGAGGTCAAGAAGACTCTGCAGCTTTCCGTATCGGAATTTTTTATTTCATTATGAGTCAATGCCAAATTTGCAATCATTTAGTTTCTTATTTTCTAAAGAATTGTCTTAAAAAAATATTTAATAACTTTAAACATTTAAATATAATATTTAATTTAATAATTTATTTTATAATGCATTTTTTCCCAAATAATTTATAACAAAATATTTTTTAAATATAAAAAAATTAATTAATATTACAATATATTTTGTTACAGAGCAAATTAAATCATATTAAAGGAAAAAAGAAATATATTTTAGATTTTGAAAACCTTATTTAAATATCATTAAACTTTCTCTATATATATATATATATATCATTTTCCACAAAATAATTATTTTTTAATATTTAATTTATTTATAATTTATTAAAAGATGAATATATTAATGTTATCCCATTCATGCATTGAACAGTGCTAGATGCATATGCTGCAGGAGTGGACTCGGAAGAAATCTTGCAAATACCTTCGGAGTACAATGAGCTTGGGGAAGCTGATGGTGTCACTTTCAGATGCTCCATTGATTAGGCTTCTTTTCATGTTAATAAAATATGTTATTAGATCTTGGCTTTTTTTCGAACTTACTATTTAAGATTAAATTACTCTCCGTTTGTGCTTAATCACTCATTAAAGATGCATTGCAGTGCAGGCAGGAATTGGTATTTGGTCTTCTAATCAAACCATTCAGCTGATTGAATTGCTAAAGATTATTGCATTTTCAGGAGGATTATGAAATCTTAAGACACAGTCAACCAAAGATTATATTGAGTATATTTTGATTACAATAATAACTGATAAGAAACAAATGCTATTCAGAAGATATTTGCAAGCTAAATTGCTAATAGGATATAACATCATTAGACAAACTGTTCAGCCTGAGGAAATACTTACATGTGGAGTTACTGCTTGAACACCTTTAGAAGCCTCATCAGAAGCAGTTTAGGTTTCTTGAACTGGCATCGAACAGAACTCAGAAACAGGCGACCTGATTTCTTCAATCATCCTAACCACTTCATCCATGGTTGGTCTCATGTCTGGCACTCTTGCTACACAGGCCATTGCTATTTGAAGCATCTGCATCATTTCTTCTTCAATATTATCGTATCTCATTAGCTCCACATCGAACACCTCAGCTGTCCATTCCTCTCTGACAACAAACTGGACCCACCTTGGAAGATCTACCATATCATCTTGCCCTGTTGATTGGACTGGGGCTTTGCCTGTCAGCATCTCAAGGAGGAGAACCCCAAAACTGTAGACATCGGATTCTTGAGTAGATTTTCGAGTTTCGATCACCTCAGGAGCTCGGTAGCCTGCACATCTAGATGGGACCGAAGGGTAACTCGTTATAGGAGTAAAGCCAAAGTCTGAAATGCAGCCATGGAGATCTTGAGTGAGAAGTATGTTGGAGGACTTAATGTTTCCATGATTAAATTTCCCCCCTCCAGAAGAATGGATGTGGGCGATGCCTCTTGCAGCTCCAAGGGTAAGCTTTACTCTGGATTCCCAGTCTAGAGGACGTCCAACACTAGTGCTGCCTGAATCATTTCAAAACATATAGCATTACAAAGAAGCAGAGGAATCATGCCTTACAGAAAATAAAACTCATGTCAGAAACAGATGGTGGGATTTTTTTTCTCTGTGAACTCTTGAAAGAAAAGAACAATTTACGGGATAGAAAGGAAAAAAAAATAATAAGATGATTCATACCATGCAATAACGAAAAAAAGCTTCCAGCTGTGACATAGTCATAAACCAGGAGTTTCTCATCCTTGGAGTAGTAATAAGCACGGAGAGGAAGGACATTTGGGTGGTGACCAACTCTTCCCACAGCTTCTATTTGCTGCTCAAATTCTCTTCTACTTGCCACCACTTCTTTTAACCTCTTCACGACTACTGCTGTTCCCTCTTCCAGTATGGCCTTATAGGTTGTCCCATAACTTCCTTTCCCTAGTACTTCTGCTGAAGCTCTTAATAAATCCTCAAGATCAAAATTGTAAAAACTACCTTTAAAAAATACCAACTTATTCTTCTCGGCATCTTGCACTCCACTTCCAAAGTCTTCCTTAGGCTTCTCACTCCTTGCACTCTTTCCTTTTAGTGCACCAGTGTCTTCACTATCTTTTCTCTTCAGGCAGCATATTACTATCATCAGAAATGAAATCAGTGGCGCTACAGATCCTCCAATTGCAATGCCAACAATAGACCCAGTATTCAGTTTCCTCTTGGAATCATTTGTTGGTTTTTCAAAGTTGCCAGGGAAGGCCGATAAGAAAGTGGGAGAAGGTGAAGTGGAGGACATAAATAGCAAACATTGGTTCAATGGTGGTCCACATAGCATGATATTCCCCTCAAAGGAGGAGGTAGGGAACTTTTGGACTACAGATGGAATCGAACCATTCAAGTGGTTGTAGCTCAAATTCAACTGTTTGAGGCTTGGGATATGGATTTCAGGTATTGGTCCTGTAAGGGAGTTGTTCTGGAGATTCAAACTACTAAGGTTAGTTAAATTTTGTATAGAGAGAGGAATATTGCCTGTGAATGAATTGAAGGAGAGGTCAATTGAGTTAAGCTGGGGGGACAAAGATGAAGGAATAGTACCTGAAAGATTGTTATGTTGGAGATACACATATTGAAGGGAAGGAATAGAGAGTAAATCTGATGGAAGTTCTCCAGTAAAGAAGTTGGAGCGAAGACTGAGGGTCATAAGATTATCCAACTTTCCAAGTGTGTTGGATGGAATAGGACCATAAAGACCAATGCCAGGGAGGCGTACAGCAAGTATATGGGAGCCATTTGCATTGCAAGTGATACCAACCCAAGAACTGCATACAGGGTTAGTTGATACCCAATTGAGTTTCCTGACGTGAGGAACCGCCGCAGCAAATCTAAGAAGAGCTTGCTTGTCAGAGTATAGATCAGCACTAGTATGGTAATGGAAAAGCAGGAGTAATAGAAATGTTAACACCAGAAGAAAAGAAAGCATCTTCATAATGTATTTTGACCAACAGTGAAATGTCTTGGAGATGATTGCAGGGTATGATCTCAGCAACTCTTCTTTCCCTGGCACATGAAAAAAAAAAGGTTATAGGACCATAAAATTATTTTCTTTCTCTTAATTAATTACTACTAAGAATGTCACTGTTGCTTACATGCCTTTCAAAATAATAAATATTTATTTAAAATTATTAAATTTATCTTTACCATAAAATTATATCAAATCATATAACAAAATAATAAAAAAGTCTTTAAGCATATAATTTTCTTGTATGAAAATATCCCATTACTAATCTAAAATACAAGATCATGAATGAAGCCTGAGCAAAGCATAAAATTAAAAAATAAAAGCAAAAAAGCAACCTAATATATATTTAATTATTGATATAAAATATTTAATTTTAGTTAAGACATATTTATTAATATATTAAACGGATTGATTATATAATTTATTTAAATAATTAAATTTTTTTAGTCTAGTGATATAATTTATAGCCATACTGTTGTCACAAAAATTGACAGTTCTAGAATTGTAAGCAAAAACGAAAACGCAGAGAAAGAGACGAACCTGAAAGCGGGTAAGGAATGCAGAAGCAGAAGCGCAAGAGGCATGAGAAGCGAAACAAGAAACAGAGGAGAAGAGAGAAAAGGAGTTGAAGAGTAAAGTAGGAGCAGCTGTTGAAGAATGGAACGAAGTTTCTAATTGTAACGTTCGATTGAGATCAGAATCTATATTGAACCTTGTACGTTAGGCAAACGCAGGGCGTTGCGCGCGGATCTCGATGGGCTCTGTACGCTGCCATTATTTGCGTTATTCTTATTTTTTTTCTTCTTTTTCTGATTGTGAGTGTTACTGTTAGCTCATGAGAGTCTTAAGATATGGAGAGAGAGAGAGAGAGAGAGAATAACAAATAACATTTTGAGAGAGATTAGTTGAGAAAATATGGGATTATCTACTTGTTTTTCTCGGACACTTCAGCAGTCTGTTGTGATTTAGTGCCTAACATATTTCATTTCATTATTAAAAAAACTG
Source organism: Cnidoscolus chayamansa (assembly GCA_948266635.1). Lineage (NCBI taxonomy): Eukaryota > Viridiplantae > Streptophyta > Magnoliopsida > Malpighiales > Euphorbiaceae > Cnidoscolus > Cnidoscolus chayamansa. The sequence goes on along the minus strand of CAOGCB011575376.1, from coordinate 206,942 downwards.
TAAGTTGATACAGGTAATAATCACAAACGATTAATAATTAAAAACCTTTTGTAATATATCACGAAATCAAATGATAAAAAGTTATTTTTCTTTAATTAAAAGTCTTGTTTTGTGCATGAAGCACTTTTTAAAATTTATTCAATATATTATCTATAATAGATTATTAAAGCATATTGAATTGGATATCAACCAAAAAACTAATTTATGCAAACATTATTTTTGATTTTATACAGCCCCCTACCGCACATGGACTGCCTCTTCAATCCATCAGTTTTAGCGATAAAAGAAGGCCACGTATTTCATTTATTTTTTTTTCCAAGTACATAATTTAAGAGAATAAAATAATTCTTGATAAATTAAACATCTTCTTTTTTTATAAATAAAAAAAAAATCATTTGATGTTATAATGGGCCAAAAGGTTCAGGCAGGGACTCGAATCCATTTTCAAAGATTGACCCTTGATCAGATTTATCATCAATACTGTGCAGCCAGTTGGTGTTCTCTAAATCCTCTTTAAGTAATATTGCATCATAGCGGGAGCTTTCATATATGTCAACTTCCCTCAATTTGGCAGAGTATCTTCCTTCAACATCTGCATTTCCAATTTCTGCAGGGCTGCTGATATGGTCTCCATTTTCCAAAATATCTCCGTTGTTAGTGGATTCTGGAGCACTCATGCAACGGACAGGTTGGGCTTTGGAAGCAGATCGAATGCTCTGAGGGAAAAGAGTGGTACCTGAAATTACGCGAGTGCTTCCTGTTCCTGTGCCGTTTCTTAAGTCCTGCATCAGTTGAGTTGATATATTATTAGCCTTTGGAGCAGAATGAAAAGAAGTAGAATCAGAAAAAGAAAAAAAAAAGAGGAAGATATTACATTTTTTTTGCAACCGGACATGTAAAGTTCTCTCACTCTCATTATACGTTTGATTGAACATAAATGGAGTATAATACTAATTACTAATTGCATCATGTACCATTATGATCTATTACATTAGCAAATAGCAAGAAACCAATGCAACATCTTCCATATGTGCACCTAACCATTAGAAAATAATTCAGGACTACTTACTAGAGGCCTCTCCCTTGAACCTAACCAAAACCAGCCAGTTAGAACTAATTAAATAATGCCTTATAAATCTATATCTTATAATATCTACAATAATAATATTTTATAACTTTAAAAACTTCATTCTAGGGCAATATGTAACTAACTGAAATCGCTTTGAACCAAACCATTTCGAACTGAAATTGGATTGAACCGTAAAACCAACAATTTTAGCCTGAAACCAAAGACCGGCCCTTAGGCAGATCTACCTAAAAATTTCCTGCTAAAATATACGAATGAACTGCCAGGGAATAAAGAATTTTAAAGATTTTCTAATATCATTGCAAGCTATATACAGGAATTCCAGTTCTTAAATTTCTTATGGTTGTGGAGGCATGATTGCTACAATGCTGGTGGTTGTGCTGCCATGTCATGCACAGCAGCTGACAATTTTAGCCTACTTGAATGACTAAGATTATCTGTTTTTTGCATCTGGACTTGAACTTGGCAGGTCGACCGAATTAAAATTTTTCACATTATGGCCCAAAATTTCGAAAAAAATGTACTTACAGGTAGAAAACCATTTTGACAAACCAAATTGAAGATCTGCACAATGCAGCTGAAGTTAATGAATTATGACATGAAACAGAGACTGTACATACCATATGCCTGATAGCCATATCCAAAGACTTCTTTGATATTGTCCTCCCAAACCCAGTACTCTCTGTGACAGTTGATGATGACTTAACAGACCTTCGCATTCCCAAATCTGATGCCTGGGCAGGTTTTCGAGGACCAGACATATCAGCCACATGCCCATTGGAATGAACACGACCCTTTCCAGGGGCTTCTGAGAGTCTTCCCCTCGAGATAATTGGAGATGAATGTCCTCTTGGCACATTTGTTAGTCCTGTAGTTTCTGGATTCCCCTTTGTAGTGACTACCGCGCCTGGCCGGGACCTACCAGCAGAAAGTGGTCTATCTGGTAAAGTTGTTCTAAGGTTTGGAGGTGTGTCAAGGAGAAAATCAGGAGGAACAACTGGCTGCTGCGGGGACCGGAGTCGAGGCCCTGGGGAACTGGGTCTGGATGCTGGTGCAGGTGTGCGCCCATTTGAAAGCCCACGTCCTGCTGGAGTTGAAGGACCAGAGGCAAGTGACACTGAAGGTGCTGAATTCCGACGTGTGGGAGTAGATGAGCGAGAATTTGAACGACTAGCAGTCGAATTCAAGTTTGCAAGAATTTGTGCCCTAGAACTTGGAGTCGAGGGCCTTGAGCTTTGGGATGGAAGAGTCTTGTCAATTAAAGAACTGGTGGGGGCTGGACGAACTCTAGATGGAGTTGAGGGACGTGATGTTGGGCGAGTAGATGGTGTGGAAGGTCTTGCTGCAGAAGGAGAACGGGTGATTGGGGAGGACGGTCTGGTGTAAGATGAAACTGAAGCTGAGCTTGTATTTAGGATTGAAGATGATCGATTTGATGAATAAGGACTAAATTGTGACGATGAGATAGAGGACCGAGTCACTGAGCTGCTTCTAGTTGGTCTGGTGGAAGGGTGGCTCTCTGATTGTGAGACAGAAAGCTAAAACACAGACAATATGAAATTAATCATTCATACCTGGAAGTTCAAATGTTTAATATATGTCATGCCAAGTTTCTTTCCTAATTAACTTCTGCAGAAAATTTTCTGATTTATCCATAGGACTTCATTCAGATCTGGTAAAAAAATAGATCAGTAAAAAAAGAAAAGGAGCTTCCCATACCCTTGAGGCTTTAGTAGAAAGTGATCTAGCCAAGGACCTACTTCTTGAAGCCACAGAAGGTGGTTGTGACTCCTTGCCTTCGGATGATGGAAAGAGAGGAGTTTCAGGCGGAGTGAGAAGCCTGACATGATCAAGTGGCAAGGGAAGTGATGAACGTTAATTTCATACTAGTGAAATTCGACTAAGCACTCAGCACCAATATGATCTAGGTATGAGCATTTAACACAAAATTGAATAGATGATTTCTGGAACTTCAGAAAAGTACTAGAAACTGGTTACAGAGGAAGAATAGAATCACAAGCAATAAGAATTCTTTAGTTGGAGCTACAGTATATTGTCACATCTAAAATATATGGATATATATATATTATTCAGCTAAAAAAAAAAGACATGTGAGTTGAACAGTGACGAAAATTATTCATTCATATGCTCCTATGAGTATGCAATCATTTTAAATATGTACTACAAATTATCCATTATTACTAGCAGACAGTTTGTCCATTTAAAATTCCTAATAATGCAAACACTTGAGATGTTCCCTGGCCACCTTCAGCAAACATTCTGTCTCATTTCAGTCCTTTTTTTTGGGTCATTCTCCAAATTATCTATAAGATAAACATAATGGAACAAGGCTAAATGTTATTAACCTTTTATTTTTTATTTGAAAATACCTAATTTATTTATTTTTTAAAATTAATTTTAAAATCAAACCAAAGAACCATAACTGAACCATGAACTGCCAAAACAAAGAGGAACGATACAAACAACCTACCGGAACTGACGATTCCGAAATGGAACAGATCCATACCACAGCTATGGCTATTGGTAATCGAATACATATGACACATAGATGCTCACATGCTTAGAATATGAAATAAGATCAGACGATGTAACTAATATGATTGTGATTCTAAATTTCTCATGGAGAAGAAGGAATTAATATGGATCTTAACTTAAATATGTGATTAATGAGGTGAGTTTCTGAGACTTCACCAGTCATAATCATGCTTCCCTATATCCGTCGAAGTCAATAGATCATCCACCCCACTCTTTGCTAGTTTGCCTGATCCAACGGAAAGTCTGCCTAATTTCGCTAGAACTGCAATAAAGATTCACGTCATAAGAGTGTAATTATTTTTAGAAAAGAAAAAAAATGAAAAATCAAAGAAGCTTTTAAAACACGCTCTTTGACATTCAGAAATCCCAAGCAATTTGTTAATGAGACTTAACCAAAATTACTGATAGCGAATCACAACTAGTGCAGCCGTAATGTGAATTCCATTGATAAAATGACTCCATTACTGAAAGCAAGAGAAAAAGAAAGCGACTGTGGTGGGTGCTAGTGGTGGCTGGTCCTTTCTCTAAACGACGCCGTTTGTGCGAGACATTTTTGTTGCTCAAATGAACATCATTTTCAGCTTCAAAATCTCTCACTTTTAGAGAGATTAAAGAAAGCTGCCCACTCCAAGCCGACAAATCAAACATAAATGAACTGGATATACAAATAAATAAAATGAAAATTCGGATATCACCTCAAGATGACCTGACCATCGCTCCACTACCGTAAAAAAAAAAAAGAAAAAAAGAAAAAGAAGAAGACAAAATCCACCGGAAGGAGAAAAAAAAGTATGAGGAAAGAAAAACACATTATTAATGAAATACCATTGGAAGATTCGTCAGAAGAGGCGAGAGAGTTGCGACGGTTCTTGGAGAAGAGATCCAAGTTCTCGTCGGTGGTGTCTCTGGAAAAGCCGGACAAACTATGACCTAGACGGTGATGGTGGTAGTAGGATCCGGGAGGAAAATTCCTGCCACCGACGAGAGATTCTCTGAAACTATTCCTGCTCATGATTGGTCAGTGGAGTAGGGAGAGGATAGAGCAGCCGGCAATCGCATATGTAAGCATGGAGAGAAAATACTGCAGTAGATGCAGCGCGAGGAAGAGCATCGTAAGTTACCAGCATTTATTTTTTGTTTTACGTGAGAGAGAGAGAGAGCATTAGATCTGACAAGTGTAGTAGGGTGGTTATGTGACAGCTTTAAGATCTGTAAAGAGTATCAGTGCATTCATTAATTTTTATTTTACTAAAAATAATTCAGTATAAAATATTTTTTAATGTAATTAATTATAATTAATTAAATTTTTTTTATTTTAAATTAATTTAGAGCAAATTAATATTTATTTAATCTTAATAAAATTAAGCATTTAATTTTTAATTTTCAAAAATATATTAAAATTTTTTTCTTTTTTTTAATTTAATAATTTTTTTTATTTTAAAATCACATTTTTAAAATTATTAAAAAATGTATTCTAATAATTATTATAAAAATAATATTTTAATTCTACCCAATTTATAAATTTATGATATTGTACGTCCGGACGTAATTTAGTGGTAAGTAAATAATATAATTAATACAAAATTCAAGATTTGAGTCTTGATAGTCGCATTATGAGAATTTTATTTATATGGGTAGATTTCTTGTGGACATCGAATTAAAAGCCTCTCACTTAACTACGACTGAATCACCGTAATTTACTTTCTACAGTTCTATCGGACCGGGATGCAGAACCCTTTTGCGAACGAATCGTACTTTACTGTGAGAGGAAATTCAGTAACCTATTAATTTATAAGTCTCAGGTAATTTAAATTATTTTCAAATTAATTATAAAATGAAAGTAATTACGCAAAGTGTCGGGAACTTAATGTAGTCCGGCATGAGAACATGGGCACCTGATGACGTGGCCTTTTTATGATTATTTCTTTTGTGAGGAATAATCAAGGGCTTTTGACCTCAGTTTACTCATTGCATTTATCACCGTGAATTTTTATGATTCACTGGCTTTTGATAACTTTGATGATGAAGCTTTTCCTTTTTACAGATTTATGTTATGATTATTATCATCTCTATCTTTCTAATAGGACCTCGCAGCTCCAGAGCAATGCCCGTCATGGGCCCCACTTTGATCTAAAAAAATCCAAAATTTAAAAAAATAAAAAGTATGTAAAAATTGAAATCAAATATGCTTTAATTAATTTTATAAGCTACATAACCTATATGGATTATTTATCAAGAAAAAGCATTAGTAACGGATTGGTTCCATCTTTAATTAGTCTAGGAATTTTTATTTAAAATTAAATTTAATAGGTAAATTCCTTTTCAATGCAAATATTTTTATTTTGAACATATTTATTTAATTAAAAATACTTTAAATTATTAAATTTGCTGAACTTGAGAAAAATGGGCCCATATATATAGCCCAACATGCTAAGCCCACTACAATGACCATGAAATTCTTATATTAACAGTCAACTCCTCAAACCGACTTGTTAAGAAATGAAATGTTCTTAATAAATATTTATTCTATATAAAATATTCAAATTATTTATCTTATTTAAAAGATAAAAATATCGAACCATTTATCTCTGCTTTTGATATATCAAATAGGATATATATAAATTATATATTATTAAAAAGACAGTAGTTAGTCATTGAATTTTTAGAATTCATCATACAAGCATGGCATTTTATAGAACTAATTTAAAATATTTTTTCTGTTTATTCCTCATAATTATTGCTTCTTTTTTTTTAAGCAAGTAAGTCCTTTAAAGGAAGGGGAAATTACAAAATGAATTGAATGAAAAGGGTTCACAGTGAAGTATGGAGAAAGAGGAAATAAAAAGAAAATGAGAGAATGTGACAAATTGAGGCTAAGTGACAATTATTGATTACCTAGCCCAACTACCAATAATTGCATTTTCATACACATCATCAATGTGATTTATTTGGATCAACTTCAGTTGTTCAATTTAATTTTTAAAATTTTAAAAAATTATATCAAAATATGTGAAAATTTGAATTAAATTAAATAATCATTGAAATTTTTATTTATTGTATAAATTAAATTTAAAAAAAAATAAGTTTTCAATTGAATAAATGAGACTTAATTAATTATTTTTCTTTTTTATTTAATTTTAAAAAATAAATTACTTGAACTTTGAAAAAAATTAAATTTAAAATTTATTTAGTAAATAGATCATTTTGATTAATTATTTTTTTATTTGATTTAAAAAATTAAATTAAATATTTTAAAAAATTTGAAAATATAAATTAAACATTAATAAAATTAAATTTTATTTAATAAATCAATTCGGTAAACCAAATAAAAAAACTGAAATTATATAACAGAAAAATTGAATAAATTGTAAATGAATTGATTGTGTTTAGTTTTAAAAAGTTTAAATTTAAGAAATGAAATGTTCCTAATAAATATTTATTCTATATAAAATATTCAAATTATTTATCTTATTTAAAAGATAAAAATATCGAACCATTTATCTCTGCTTTTGATATATCAAATAGGATATATATCAATGAATTGAATGAAAAGGGTTCACAGTGAAGTATGGAGAAAGAGGAAATAAAAGGAAAATGAGAGAATGTGACAAATTGAGACTAAGTGACAATTATTGATTACCTATCCCAACTACCAATAATTGCATTTTCATACACATCATCAATGTGATTTATTTGGATCAACTTCAGTTGTTCAATTTAATTTTTAAAATTTTAAAAAATTATATCAAAATATATGAAAATTTGAATTAAATTAAATAATTATTGATTTTTTTTATTTGTTATATAAATTAAAATTTTGAAAAAATAAAATTTCAATTGAAAAAAATGAGATTTAATTAATTATTTTTCTTTTTTATTTAATTTTAAAAAATAAATTGCTTTAACCTTTGAAAAAAATATGAATTAAATTTTAATAAATTTAAAATTTATTTAGTAAATAAATCATTTTGATTAATCATTTTTTATTTGATTTTAAAAAAATAAATTAAACCTTTTAAAAAAATTAAATTAAACATTAATAAAATCAAATTTATTTAATAAATTAATTCGATAAACCAAATAAAAAAAATTAAAATTGTATAATAGAAAAACTGAATAGATAGTAAATGAATCGAGTGAGTTAAGTTTTAAAAAGTTTAAATTTAATTTATTAATATTTTTTCGAACTCAATCTTGACTCATTTCGAATTTAAATTAAATATCAATAAGTTCACACTTTATTAATTTAATAAATGAGTAAGTTTTTATCTAGTCAAATTTCAAATAATTTTAAATAAAATTTTATTTAATAATTTAAAAAAATTTAATTTAAAAATAATATTTAAAAAAAAAAAAATATATATATATATATATATATATATTTTATAATTCTAATCATTTTTATTTAAAAATAGTAATTTATACTAAATAATTTTAGTTAAACAATTATATTCACGAGCTATCTCACGAGCTTATAAATAAACGAATTTTAAAATTTTAACGAGTCAAATTTGACTCATTTATTAAATAAAATTAAAAATTAAATTTGAATTTTACTCATTTAAATAACGAATTAAATCAAAATAAATTTTTATCGAACCGAATTTCAAATAATCCATAAATAATTTAATATATTTACTACTTTAATTTTAATATTTAAATTATTATAGTTTAAACAATGGAAAAAAATTAAATACTTTTATAGTATTAAAAGGTGAAATTAATATTTCATTACCAAAAAATTAAATAATTATTTTAATACTTATTAAATGTGTTTATTTCATGGAAAAGTTTAATTAGATTAGATAAAAAAAACTTTAATTTTATATTATTCAAACACAGTCAATTAAAATAATCAATATGAATTTCAATAACTATTCAAATAACTAACATTTAACTCATAATAAAATTAATAATAATAAAATAATTTTTGCAATATATTAGAAAAAAATCAAATTTTCACTTATATATTAAAATATAGAAAATATAAAATTTATCGAGCCATTTCATTAAACACTAGTGTTTTATATCTTTCTTCGCATTATATTATTGATGTTTGTTTATTATAAATTTTTATTAATTTTAATTTATAATATTTATATAAATTCTAATAATTTAATAAAATTACATTAATAATTTATTATTTAATTAAATATTAATAATTATTATTTAATTGAATATATATTAAAAAAATTCTCTGAAATTTAATTTACAATATATAATGTGAAGAACCTGCTTATATGATATACTTATCTAATTAAGCAATGGCGACTACAGGACTGCAATTTTAGTGGGACACCATTGCATTGTAGGGCAGAGTTTTTTGTTTATTGTGTTTGTAATTTTTCTGATTTTTTTTTAATGAATCAAAACGATGTAATTTTGATTTAAAATTTTAAAGGTCAAAACAACACCGTTTTAATTTAAAATTATATAAAAAAGACCAAAATTACATTGTTTTGGCATTGAATTTAAAAAAAAATTCACAGGCACTATTCCAAGCTTTTTCCAATCGCCAGGAACATGTATCAAGGCCGGCCCTCCTACGTTCGTCTCTAACAGACACTACTACAAGCTTTTTTCGGTCGTCGGGGGTCACATGCTAGGGCTAGCTCCCTTACATCCGCCCCTGTAATTAAGTGAAATATAAATAATTAATTAATTAATTAATGTTTTAAAACATAATTACAATTTAAACAAAGCTATTGGTATTATTATCATTTACAAATAAACAATAAATTATTTTAATGTATCAAACATGTTTAAATTATACTTTTATACAGAAGTGTTTGAAAGTTTACTTTTTTTTAGAGAAAAGCAGAGAGCATTTTGAAGCAAATGGGGATCTCATAAATACACGGAGTTGACTTTAAAGAGAATTTAGAGGAGAGATTGTGGAGTATGGTCCAGGCTGCAAGCCTGCAACCATGCACAAAGTAGATAAATTAAGGAATGATTGAGCGACGCCTGTGCCTCCACCTTGGATGCTTTGTGGGCATTGACTCCTTCCCCACTTTGATTTAGTCTTGATGAGCCATTTAAAAAAAAAACGCACACTCACTCACTCTACCAGATGATTCTTCCTCCACGCTCAGGTGGTGGTATTTGTGGCCACTGACGACATACCCACCTTAGTATAATCTTGCTACTTAGTGCCCTTCTCATTTTAGGACTCTATTAGACTTCGCTATATATAGCTGTACCAATTGCCTTTGTAATCTCATCTTTTATGAAATGTGGATCCACCATGTATAACGTCTTCACCTCCCTGGCTGCCTTAGTAGGTAATTTTTGTTTTCTTGTATCAACTCTGCCACTTGCTTATCACTAAGCTAAGCCCGTGCGGACGGTAATTTTTATTTTTTATTAACATATGGAAGTAATTATGTGATAGCTAATTTTTTAAAATTATTAGAAAGTAGTTCTGTTATCCTCTTAGTTAGAAATCTATAAAATAAAAAAGAAAAATTATAAAAAAATTTAATATTTCTAAAGAGAGAATCATATATTTCATTGGATATGATATAAACAATAATTTATAATATCTTTATAATGTCATAAAGTCACATTTTTATTTTAAGTGTTCGAGGCGATTGCTCGGTGTCTACTTAGTCGATTCTTCAACTAAACGCCACTGATTAGTCAATCGTAATGACGAATATCTAAAATGACTGCTTGATTATTTAACTATAATATTGGCTGAATATGAATAAGCTATTAGGTAGTGTTTCATGTAGCTTTTAAAAAAATAGTTATTTTTTATGTTATCATTAAAAATGACTCCTTTGACTATTAAAAGATGTTTTTATTATTATTATTATTATTATTATTATTTTAATAGTATGCTATATTTTTTAACAGCAAATAAATATATAAGCTATTAACTAGAGTTTAGCTGTTTGGATGCATAAACAAATGTGTGCAGTAACGGAATCAAATAATCCTTAAAAACATAAACATAGTAATAAATTAAAATTTTATCAATTTCCCATGATAATTTTTCATATAACAAATTAATTAAATAAATTTAGATTATAAACAAGTTAATATATTTATAATATGATAAAAATATATGTTTAAATGAATTTACCTGTTTAATTTTATTAGACTCAAAATAAATTATTTATTTAAATAAATTAATAGTTAATATATTTTATATTAATTTATTTAAATATATTATAAATATTATAATTGATATATTTAAATTAAATTTTATTTAAAATAATAATATTTTAATTTTAAATATTCATTTATGAAATATAAAATCAGCTCTTTTATTTTATTTCATAAAAATATATATAAATTTAGTTGATTTATAAATATTTAAATTTAAATAATAATTATATATATTATATTTAAATAATATTATTTAATTTTAATTTATTTTAATATATTAAATAAATTATATTATAAAATTAAAATAATTATTTATTTAAATAAAATAATTTATTTAATATATTTAATAAATATATTAAAATTAAAATTAAATATTTTAATATAAATAATTAAATATATGATATTTGACTCCATAAGTGATCGTAAAATATCATATTTGAATTAATTATTTTAATATTATAAATATACATATACACGAATTATAATATACTAACACAAATTATCGGCCTATGTGCGGGACACACCGTTGAAGCAGTCAAAGATTCGTCATAGCACGGCATTGAACAAGTCGTACTCTTTAGCACGTGCCTGAGGTCGAAGCTTCCGTGTAATCACTTGTTTCCAGCAAATCATCTACTTATTACATGCTGTTGTCGTTTTCTTCGGTTACCGGTAACCCAAACACTCATCTTTCCTTCACATTTATTCTTGCTTTCCTAGAAAAACCCTTTTTTTTTTTTATAAATATTATATAATTCATTAATATTATAAAGTCTGTAGAATTATTTATATCAATAAATATAATAATATAATATATAAAAATAATTCGGATTCGTGCGCTTTTAAAAAGATAAAGCGCTATGCTCTGTAACTAGATAAAAACTCAAGAACTCTTACCAAGAGAGAAGAGATCTTACCATCTCATTCTAAGGAATATAAAAAATTATATATATTAGATTGGTTGTATTCTTAGATTTCTCCCTTCATTCTTTGCTTGGAAACGAAGACGCTCCTGCTTTGAAGATTCTAACTTAACTTCAAATCGATTACGAAAGAAATAAAGCATTCTTTAAGATTTTTCTGTGAAGTTTCCTTGCGGATAATGATTTGTTACGTTTTCCATCCAATCTCTATCCCTCCCATCCATTAGCTTTACTAGTTTTAATTTACCGTATTAAAATTATCTTCACAGCTATCAAATTTAAATCTGAAGTGACCTTCAAAGAAATGGTTTAAGCTAATATAATTTGACTATCATTGCTATATTTTCTATTTAAATTTGCAGTAAGATAGCCAACTTGAACTCGTACTTGGGTGTAGGAGCCAAACCAGAATATTATGTTCAGCACAATGGCACAACGCTTGCAGGAGCTAATGCTGCTTTTCTTCTTAGCAATCTTCTCCAAGGCGGTGGCAGGCCTCAAGCCTTATACTAGAGCCAACGTAACACCTGACGCACCCAATAGTAACTATTGCCTCAGCTGGAGGTTGGCGGTGGAGGCCAACAATGTTCGAGGGTGGCGAACCGTCCCTGTTCAGTGCTTGCGCTATATTGAAGCTTATATGATCGGAGGCCAGTATGAAAGAGATGTTGAATTTATTACACAGCAAGTTTTGAGCTACGTGGACGAGATTGTTCTCTCCGATGATGGCTTGGATGCCTGGATTCTTGATGTTGATGACACTTGCATCTCCAATATCTTTTACTACAAGAGAAAGAGATATGGGTACGTACCTATGTTGATGAATAGTTCATATTAATGTAAGTGAATAAACTGACAAGGCGATTGGATATGGGGATGGCTAATGATTGTGTACGCTGTAGGTGTGACCCATACGATCCTGCTGGTTTCAAGGCGTGGGCACTGATGGGAGGTTGTCCAGCTATTCCGGCAGTGCTCGGATTGTTCCTGGATCTCGTAAGTAGTGGGTTTAAGGTATTCTTGATCACCGGCAGAGACCAAGAAACTCTTGGCCAAGTCACTGTCGATAATTTGCATGATCAAGGATTCATAGGTTACGAAAGATTAATTCTGAGGTAAGGTGGTGAACCAGTCCTCTAGTCTTTTTTAGATATATATGATTCTTTAATTTTTTTTTTTTTTATTGGCTTGATGTATCAGGACAGCGTCGTACAAAGGACAAAGCGCAGTGACATTCAAATCTGATATTAGAAAGCAACTAGCAGGAGAAGGATACAGGATATGGGGAAATGTGGGGGATCAATGGAGTGATCTACGAGGAGAATTTTTAGGCAACAGAACTTTTAAGCTTCCCAATCCCATGTACTTTGTTCCCTGATGTATTAGTTCTCTGGAATACTATGTTGTTTTGGTTTCTAACATCACCAAAATACAGTATTCTTGTACTGTTATCTTGTCATTTATAGTTGATAAGTATAAAATGCCAATTGGAAAGCAAAGGCCTAATGAACTTTTCCATCACTTGTTCAATAGACTTTCTTCATAATTTGCAGGGTGAATTTGTTCCATGTATGAGTGCACATGCACTGTGCTTTAGGACTCTGACTAAGACACAGAATACCTCTGACTCCTACCAGGTTTTCCCTCTGAACCCCGAGATTTTCTGTTAGATTTTTGACGCCTCCCTCCGGCCGGATTGCTGAAAATTCCGATCCTTCCAATCCCTTTAGAGAGTGAAGTGAGAAATGTTCTTCCATTCCCTGACTTATCTATCATCCCTTGTTTCATGTACATCTGCTCCTTCTCCAGCTCGCTTAGCCTCACTCGCATTCTTGATAACTCAAGCTTAAGCTCGCGATTTTCCCTTCGTAAAGATGCATAATTATCTCTAGGAGACATGACTGCACTAGGCACACCACTGCTTATTCTCTGCGATAGAAATCCATCTCCAGAACTTCCAGACAATGTATTCTTCAATCTGAGTTGCTCAAAATAGAGTACTCTCACTGTCATTTGTACTGGCAATCGATCATTCTGTGCAGCATGATTGCTTGCTTCTTGAGACAATTTTTGGCAGTCTATGAACTTGCAGAGCTTCTTCGAATCATGCTCTGATAAATTTGGATGAGCCTTCACAAGAAAATTATGAACAAAATCAGGGGAGTATTAAACATGTGGGTTTGTATCAGAAATCTAAAGAAGCAATCTGTTATATGCTATTTGTATTTGTACCATTAGATCAACCACATAGAAAATCATACCTTCAAATATATGTCAATGGCTCTGTAAAGCCCGTCATCTATCACACGAGCGTAATCGGGCAGTATCTCAACCATTGCAATGAATTTCTGCAAAGTTAAATATGGATCAGGAGCAATTTCTGCTAGATATGCATCAATAAGCCTTCCTACTTTTAACAAGGAACAATGGTCTGGAGATCCAAGGCCTTCAGATTCATATTCACAATCCACATTTTCTTCTTCAATCTGCTGCAGGAAATTGACCAGTATCCTGTGGACAGTGTCAACATCAAATAATGAATCCCCACTCCGGACAGATGGTATGAGAATATCATCAAGCGAAACCATTTCCAAGCGAAAAGCAATTCTCCTCTCAAGCTCAAGTCTACAGGCAATGGTTGCATCTAACATAATTGCCATCCTTAACATCCCAAACAGAAAACTAAGTGGAATGGGAGAGCTTTTTTCTGTTGGCATTAGACTAACAAGAGTTGCCATGATCAAGGACTGATCATTTTCCACCAAGCTAGGGCTTGATCTCACCTTAGATGGATTCCAAATTTGACACTTCCCAATTCCCTTTAACGATGTCTGAGCATAATGCATTAAAGAGGCAACAATACTGTCGGACCTAACACCAACCTTACACATGGCACAAATAACTCTCTGATAATAATCAATCTTTAATACCGAGAGATCTTCAATCCACCACTCAATGCAACCACTCTTAAGTTCTGTAGATTCAGCATTACAATCTAGTTGAGACAATCCTGATACTAACTGCTCCTTACAAGCATTAATGGCAATTGCCTCAATACATCTATTTGGAATTCCCACCTCCTCTACAATGGAAGGTAGCATCTCACAAGCAGATAGTACTTCCACAGACTTTTCAAGACTTTGAAGCACAACATCATTCAGATAAACCTCTGTACGCTCGATAAGGTTTTCCTCCCTGTAATCTTCTGTCATTTCCAGGTATTCCGCAGCACAGCGCAGAGAGGCGACATTTGCAGGCGTGATCTCAAAGTTCATGCTATAGCAGAATTTCATGGCAAGCTCGAATGTATGATGTCCACCAGGCAAGTTGTGAAGCTCCAATTTGGAAGCATTTGAGTCCTTGGCATCTGCAACCATTTTGCGTATCTTTCCACTCCGAGACACGAGGGGAAACTGCAGTGGACAAACATAATCAGCTAAAATCTTATGCAGACATTGATTCCACCACAAAAGTCTGAATTGAAAGAAGATTTCTGGATTGAAAGAAGAGCTTCACCTTGTGCAGTAGAAATGAATCCCCATCCACAACAATTGTAATATCCCCTGCCACATCTGAAAATATTCTACAAGAAAATCATATAAAGAAAATCAATTAGGAGCACTTTCAATTTTCAAACCAGAAGGCAAATATGCTGACATTGAGTTCAAGAATTAGTATGAAATCACAGAATTGAAATCGGTTCGTATCCTAAATCTTAGTAAAGGGATTCCTGCAGGACAAAAAAGATGATCTTTTTTCTTTTGGGATCTTTCATGATTTCATCTTCTTCTTTTCATTCTTCCAATTCGGTGATAACAAGAAACTAAAGCTCTAATTCACAAAAACAAGAACATAATACTGGGAAAAGCAGTAACAGATATGGCTACTTTGCTAGGCCCGGAGCAATTTTGGACATAGTTGATTAAAAGAAAAGCACTCTCAACAATGCAGCAACTACAAGTGAGAACTTTTATTTTAAGACAAGGAACAGAACTCTCCACTGCCCATTGGGACAATACAGGGTCTGATTAATTGGACAAGGAGAACATATTCCTTAAAAAGTCATCTGTTTGGGTTAATTAAGACAGAAATGATATCTCACATTTAGAAGAATAGACAAGGTACATATCTCATAATTAACATTCTAGTCCAAAACGCAGCAAAATGCAAAAAAACAAACAGTCGCACAAGAATGCAGACAGATCTTCATGATGTTACAGAAAATGGCATTAATAAGTGAATTATCAAGTTCATCAAAGTAAAAAGAAAAATTCTTAAATCCTATCATCACTGAACCTAACCAACTCGAGAAACGATGAGCAGAAGCAACATTACGGAAAAGAACACATAAACCATCTCTATATTTGATCATATGATTACTGTCTTGCATAAAAATGCGCAGAAAGATATATATATATATATAGAGAGAGAGAGAGAGAGAGAATGAGTACCGAGTAGT
Organism: Cnidoscolus chayamansa; assembly: GCA_948266635.1. Lineage (NCBI taxonomy): Eukaryota > Viridiplantae > Streptophyta > Magnoliopsida > Malpighiales > Euphorbiaceae > Cnidoscolus > Cnidoscolus chayamansa. The sequence continues at coordinate 190,801 of CAOGCB011575376.1, read as the reverse complement.
GAAGGAATTGGAGAGCTTAGGAGAAAGAGAGCGCTTAGAAGAAGAGAAAGGGTTCTCAGAAACCATTTCTCTTGAGAAGAAAACAAAGAGAAGTGTCTGAAACAGTTAAATGGAAGAGACGATGAATAATATCATTAGCTTTACAGAAATAGCCTCACCATGGATGCTGATTTACTATTACACTCTCATGCAATGCAAGTGCTCTCTTCTTTTTGAACAAAGCACTCTCTCTCGTTCCCACCACCTTTGCTTTCATCGTTGCTTTAATACTATAGTATTATTAATTTTCTCTCTCTCGTAACAATTGAAATGTCCAATTTGACCTCACACATTTACTAGAAAATCAATAGAAAAAAGGTGGCAATTAAGTGAATAAGAGGAAATATAGGACGATGTATGGATGAGAAAAAAAGAGGAGGAAGGCGTGGACTGAAAAGACAGTTGTGGCACGGAACTCCATAAAGTTTCAATTATTATCATCTTTACACATTTTTCATTTTTCTTTATAAATATTAATAACTTCAATTTAATTTACTAAAAAAACAAATAATTCAATTAATTTATACTTTTCATGGTATTTTGTCAGCTGGTTTGGAACAGTCACGAGGAGCTTTGATGATTTGTTTAAATAAATCAATCGTAAATTTGATTAAATTTAATGTATCATAAATCGGTTTATAATCAGAATCTAACTATGTTTCCAATCTTATCCTGTAAACATGTCTAAAAAATTGTCAGCTTCCGCCTCCCTCTTAATGCATTTGGGTAGACGTAGAAGCATGCGGGACGTGGGATGTTGGAGGGCAATGCTAGAACAAAGTGGCAAGTCAGAGAGCAGAAAATTTCTCTGGTTTTTTGCTTCGTTTTCCTTCCACATCTCATTTCTAGCAGAGCATTACATTGGAGCAAAAGAGATGCTCAAGTGGTGCTCGACAGTGGTGATCATCCTAATGCAACTCAACATCAGATAATATTTTGATGTTGACGGGACAAATTGCGTAGGATACTATCTGTCCTACTATAATTACTGAGCTTGTTACCTAGTCCAATTCAAAAGAAGATGATGTTTGTGGAATTTTCGCACAGATGGCCCAACAAAAATCCTGACTCAGGGCATCCAAACTCCACACTCCACTGAAATCAATATCTAAAATTCTGAAATGGATTGGCAAACCAACCAAACTCTGCAATGTTTCTCATCTTTCAATTTCTCATTAACACTTTGACGTTTGATGCATTCAGGCATTACAGACAGCTCATTAAATCCGTAGCAGAATTTCCACAGCCTCCTCTTGGGTTTAGTATTTAATGGTGCTTGGTGAGTCTTCGTCCTCAGCTCCAGTGTCTATGGGATTAATACCTTAGTAGAATTCTGTGGCTAATTCCCAAGCCCCACTTCTTGATTTGGTCTTTTTGATCTTTTCTATAGGGCATCGAAAGATGTTGCAGCTAAGCTTTTGTGTACCTGTTTTCCTGGTGTCGTATAGTTGTTTGCTTCTCCTTTCACTTGCAGGACCTTATAGTACTGATCCCTCCGAAGGTGATTTTTTTTTTCCTTCACTAGTTTTTAATTTGATTTTTCTTTCCCCCTCTTACACCATGTTTGGAAACTTTTCTGAGAGTGGAAAAGAAGGAGAGAAAATAAAATTGAATGAAAAGCATTTTTTCCCATTTTTTGGGGAAATTTCAAAGGAAAATAAGAGAGAAAAATAGCTTTAAAATGGTAAAATATCAACTTGCTCCTTCAATATTCACTTTCTCTCCAATTTGAAGAGAAAGTTGATTATGGTCCCGCATTTTCCTCTTCATATTTCCTTCTTTCCAAATAAGTTACCACTCTTACTTTCTTTCCCCATCCTTTCCACGAATCCAAACAAGCCAATAAAACATGTAACTACTGAAGTGTTATTAAGCTTCAATAATAATTTTCACCTGGCCTGACTTGGTGCAAAGGCATATTAATTAATTAGCAAGTCGTCTTACTTTGAAAATTTGTAGTGGATGCATTGGTAGCGGTGAAGAACAGTTTGATTGATCCTCTTAAGAATCTCAGGAATTGGGATCATGGAGATCCATGCACATTAAATTGGACTGGAGTTATATGTAATATTACAAAGCCGACTGATACATACTGGCATGTTCAGGAGCTGTAAGTTCTTTTCGAGCCTTTCTGCCCACTGTTAGCTTCAGTTGCCTACATCACATTCCTTGGTTTGATGCAGTGCAATGATAAGTCTTTAATCACCACCGTGTTTGTGTTGCTTACCCTTCTGTTAGTTTCGATGCAGTCGGCTGCTAAATATGAATCTTTCAGGAAATTTAGCTCCTCAGCTTGGCCAACTCTCACAAATGAAAATTTTGTGAGTCGACAAAATTCTGTAACCTAATTTATGGTAGAACTTATTTCTGTAGATAACTCTTTGAATCATTCTGACGCCTTTTTGTTCTTTTGTTTTCCCCCCCCTTTTTTAAAGGAATTTTATGTGGAATCAATTGGATGGCAGCATACCCAAGGAAATAGGAAGTATTTCAACTTTGAAATTTCTGTAAGTTGGGTTTATGTTCATTCATTTTATGAAAGGGCCTCTCTGTGTTTATTCTTGGAATGAACAGTAATGCAATCTATGATTGTCTTAAAGTGTCTATGTGATGAGAAGTCTTGTATTTGGAGATCAATTGGTCGTAGCAGTTTATTTTCTGCAAATTTTTTGTACTCGATGAAGATGGTGTATCGCATAATTCTATCTGAATAGAAATCATCAAATCAACTCAAAAGATGCAAATATTTATAGAAGTTGGTATCTTACAAGTAATTAATATCCATCAATGAATTTTCAAAATAACACGCTCTGTCATTTTTAGTTTCATTATGCATTTTGTGTGCAGGCTATTGAGTGGAAACAAATTATCAGGTGCCTTACCAGTTGAGCTTGGCTACTTATCAAATTTAACTATACTCCAAGTGGATCTCAATGAAATTTCAGGTCCAGTACCCAAGTCATATGCTCACTTGAGCAGTGTGAGACACATGTAAGTGTTATTCAGTTAACTGAATACTGGGAACTTGCAAAGCCTTTTGACCCGTATTATATGCTTACATGTGGATTTTTGCAGCCACTTGAACAACAACTCCATAAGTGGTCAAATTCCATCTGAGCTATCCAACTTATCAAATCTTCATCACTTGTGAGCACATATTACATTTTCACTTAATCTCTTGATAATTGATCTACACCAAATGTCGTTAACTATTAACTGAGAATAATGAACTGGATGCAGGATATTGGATAATAATAATTTATCCGGGAATCTTCCTCCAGAGCTCTCAAACTTGCCGGAGTTGCGAATACTGTATGCCCTCCTATTATGATTTCTAGACCGTCATATTTCAATAACACTGTAATATATTGTCATTCCTCTTACGTGATGATCTTGGTTTTTATGTTTGCCTCTTTTATCAAAGTTGCTTGTTAGTGGCCGTACCATGCTAGTATTGGAAAACCTTTAAGTAACATGTTCCAATAGGAATATGCATGATTTGGTGTTAACAAATATATTTTTTTGTACCATCACCTTCCTTTTCTCCCTGCAGTCAGCTTGACAACAATTACTTCAGTGGGTCTGAAATTCCAGCTACTTATGGCAATCTCTCCAAATTAGCAAAATTGTAGGTGTCAAAAAATAACGTCTGCTTTAATTATTATTTCACATTTCATTTGGAGGAGAAATGCTCTGAGAATTCAATATATCAAGTCTAACTTCTGGTCCTTTTTTCCCCTCTTTGACAAGTTAGAAGTCTTAGAAATTGCAGCTTGCGTGGAGCCATTCCTGATTTTAGCAGTATTCCAAGCCTATTCTATTTGTAAGTCAAATCTAGTATTGATATTGCAACAAAATTGTTCTCATTTTGTTCATGATATAATATATATTTGATTGTCAAACTTGTTATTGGGTTCATGATGAAGGGATCTGAGCTGGAATTACCTTACTGGAGCCATACCATCAAAACTTTCTGTTAATATGACAACTATGTAAGTAACTTGCAAATGTGGACTTGGCAATTGTTCTTTGGATAAGTTACAACAACCTTCCAATTGTATTATATATATCCACTTCGATTTTTTATGTTTTCGACTGTCTCACTTTCAATTGTTTGCAAAACTAGCATTATAAATAGAAATTAATCTACTCTAACTGGCGCTAAATAACTTAATTGATTTGTATGAAAGTAGTTCTGTTTAAGAAATTTGTTCCCGTCAATTACAGTGATTTGTCAGACAACCGTCTCAATGGATCTATACCAGCAAGTTTCTCAATTCTTCCTTTGCTTCAGAGACTGTGAGATTCTACTATTTATTGCAGTTTTCTTTTTTAATATAATTGAATAGAATTGAATTCCATATTCTAAACATTTTGCATTACAGGTCACTTGAAAATAATTTGTTTACTGGTTCCGTCCCAGCTAATATCTGGCAGAACATGTTCAATGCAAGTGCTAGACTTACACTGTAAGAACTGAAGAAATACAAAAAATAAAACTTAAAATTTTTTCAGCATGAATTTCCTTTAGATATCAAAACTGTGACATTTCAGAATCTTGCTAATCTCTCTGTGCATAAAAAATGCAGTGATCTCAGGAACAATTCACTCTCAAACATTGTAGGGAAACTAAATCCACCAGTTAATGTCACCCTGAGGTACTATTTCTGTGCAGTAATTTATAACCGATGAAACCTCACTGTTCATCCTTTTTCTTTGGGGGGGGGGGGAGATTTTTTTTTCCATTATCCTTGCATGTTTTGCTATAAAATCCATTCTACAATTATGTGGTTTGAATGTTATAATTTTTATCACCAAAGTGACCTATAACTTTGCTATGTTAATTTGGATTTATTTGTGCCAATAAATTTCTCATTACTTAGCAACTTTTCTTTAGGTTGGGTGGGAATCCTGTCTGCATCAGTGCCAACTTACCCAACATTGGACAGTTCTGTGGATCTGAAGCTGAAGCAGATGAAACTATCGAAAGCTCAACAAATGATACAGCGAAATGTCAAATTCAAACGTGTCCAACAGACGATTTCTATGAATTTGTCCCTGCATCCCCTGTGCCTTGCTATTGTGCAGCCCCGATTAGAATTGAATATCGGCTTAAGAGCCCTAGTTTCTCTTATTTTCTTCAATATAAATATCAATTTGAGCGGGAATTAACTAGGGTTCTTAAATTTGACCTCTATCAGTTACATATTGATTCAGCTATTTGGGAAGGTCATCGTCTGTGGATGAATTTGAAGCTTTATCCTGCTTGGAACGATGCAAAGGTTCACAAATTTAATCAAACTGAAGTTCAGTGGTTAATAGACATGTTCACAACATGGAAATTTCCTGCCTCTGATCTTTTTGGACCGTATGAGCTTCTCGACATCAGTCAACTGGGACCTTATTCAGAGAGTATGTACTTGAAACTGATATTTCATTTTTAGGTTTAAGTGAATTTCTGAACTCTTCATCAACTACTAATGAAATCAAAACTATGTTCTGTAATGTCTACTAGACATTGGTATTTGGATCATAGCATAATATCAGACTGCTGAATATTGCTGCTTTAGTACCATCTGTGATAGTTTTCTTGGCAAAATAAACATGTCAAACGCCTTAAAACTTTTAATTAGCATTGAAATTCCAGTTTCAACTGGGTAGTAAAATCTATCATTCATAAATTATCTCACTGATAATGTACAATTCGAGACTTATTTGCATCCCCAAATTCTGTCCCTATTGAAGTTACAGAATCTGTTCTAATTTAAAATATTAGTGTATCTAAACAGCACATTTATCAGACTCATACTTAAACAGCAGGCTGGGCAGTGCCTTGGTAACAGTTCTTCTCTGGGCATCTCATGTTGTCTTTTGTTTAATTGATTAGAGCAGTTTGTCTTTTTATAATCATATTCGGCTTTCAAATGAATAGCTATATGTTTCCTTTTCCTTTTGCTAACAGTCACTTTTGGCACCCAAAGAACAAGAATCAGTGGAGGAGTTTGGGCAGCCATTATATTAAGTACTATTGCCTGCTCCGTTGTAGCATCTACAATAATCATACTGCTGATAGTGAGAAGATATGCTAGATATAATCGAAATTTTTCAAGGAAAAGATTGTGTAAGTCCTATACTGCTTTTATTGAGAACTAGTTTCTGTTAATGATTTCATTTCTGACTATCATTGAAGAAAGTATATGATGTTGGGAATCCAATACCAAGTAGAATTAAGAGTTACAATTAAATAGAAAGTTTATCAAATTTTATTTATAAAGAAAAAAAGGAAGATAGCTTGGAATTTTGGTGTTGACTGAATCATGTCCAGAATAGGCAAAGTAGTCCAATTCTGGATTTTTTTTGGTGTTGCGAATAAAAGAAGATCTAATCTTCTTAGGAGTGTCATGTGGCCTATCAAAGGTGAAGGCTGTGGTTATAATTTATGTTGATGGTTGGAGGGACACAACACGATATTGAGAGTTGAAGCCTTTAAGGCCACCAAATTTGAGAGTGTGAGCAATGTAAAACACCGTGTAAGCCATGTGTATGAGTGAAAAATAATTGGCGTTTGTAATTATTTTTCCTTCATTAGTGGATTATCGTGCATTAGTTTTATGCTGAACAATGTTGAATTTTGTGTTCTTTTATTTTGAATGGATGAATTTCATAGCATATGACATTGTTGTTCCGTTTGCAGCATTAAAGATAATAATGAAAATTGATGGGGTGAGATTTTTCACTTTTAAAGAAATGGTAATGGCTACTGATAACTTCAACAGCTTAGCTCAAGTTGGGCGAGGAGGCTATGGAAAAGTTTATAGAGGCATTTTATCTGACAACACTGTTGTAGCCATAAAGCGTGCTGAACAAGGTTCCTTACAAGGACAAAAGGAATTTTTGAACGAGATTAGATTGTTGTCCAGGTTACATCACAGAAATCTAGTTTCATTGATTGGATACTGTGATGAACAAGGAGAACAGGTAATTTTTGCACTGGTGAACTCTTAGGTGTCATTTTAATCTTCTTTGCCCACAGCTTGCTTCTTTGATGGCTTTTGATTTAAATCAAGTGAAAAGGCTATTGAAAATTGTGAGATTCTTTTCCATGATGGGGATTTGGGGGTGATAGATTGTTTGAAATTCTCTTCCAAGGGCAAGCTTCTTATGCCTGCTTGTCTATGCATTGTAATATGCAAACGATCAGCCACCTTGAGACTGGGACATGGCTCTGCCTTCTCAAGTAAAAATAACAGTGAAGATTCCTGTCCTGCTGCTTTTATTTGGTAACTGAAACGATGCCGTAATAGCATTTTAGGTCCTTGCCATCTAATTTTAGAATTTTTACATTAAGAAGATATCCTCTCTCTCTCCCCCACAATTACAGAACCAGCATCAAAGTCTGATCAGTTAGGGGAGCATTTGAATGGTGATGGTGCATTTTCAAATGGATTATGGAGGACACAGGAAAATTTTCATGTACCCCTTTGCTGAGTCATGCTTCACTATTAAACTGCATTTATTGATTTCCAGTCTATGGATAGGCAAGGAATGGCTTCATTGTAGATAACATTTGCCATCTGCTGTTCTTTATTCATGACAGATGCTGGTATACGAGTTCATGCCCAAAGGCACCTTGCGGGACTGGCTTTCAGGTTTCAAGTTTCCGTAAAATTTATGGTTCCTTTTCTCGAAGGCTTTATGATTCTTTATTGTCTTTATCGTCAATTTAAAGACTAAATATGTAACAGATTCAGATTTGAGCTTGCTGCGAGGTTTGTCTGCTAGAAATTATATAAAATTTGCATGTCACTACTAGACATTCTATTTAAAATATCATGTGTTATTAATCTGTAAATCCAGTATCCTTTATTGAGAACTATGTAATAGAATTTAGGAAAAATTACATGGACGCCTGGAGACTAACAAGTGATGGTTGCTACATTATGCAGCTAAAGCTACAGAAAAACTGAACTTCAAGATTAGGTTAAACATAGCATTGGGTTCAGCTAAAGGTATTCTTTACCTCCATAGTGAAGCAAATCCTCCAGTGTTTCACCGGGATATCAAGGCCAGCAACATACTTTTGGATTCTTCGCTTACTGCTAAAGTTGCTGACTTTGGACTCTCACGTCTTGCTCCTGTCCCAAATGATGAAGGCAATTTGCCTAATCATGTATCCACGGTTGTGAGGGGAACTCCGGTATGTTTGACTCTGTCATATGCTTAGAATCCTGAGCGTGGGTGTTTTTGAAACATGATGTTTCTCTAGTTTTTTTTCCCCCTTTTTTTTGAATAATTGAATCCGTTCAACAAAATAAACTAGTAAAATGTCAACTTTTATCTACTACCTTTTTCTTGATAAACATTCTCCATTCTCCCTATACCCAGAGGATCCATACTTGATTGCAGGATGCAAGAACTTTTTACAATCCATTTTGTAATTTCCTGTCCCAATAATTAAGACTGGTTGTGGAAGGTGTTTGATGTCCCTAAAATCTCAATCCTTATAGCATGTTTAATGCCATTGATTTGAATTCAAGCTTAGTCGTGTATGAAAGTAAATGAATTTCTAAATGGTGTCCCTTAATCGTTTTGTATATAATTTTCTACCATTACTAAATTCCATTATTAACTTCGTGATTTTATATGTCGACTCTCATTGTCCGATTGTACATTCAGGGATACATTGATCCAGAATATTTTCTGACCCATAACTTGACAGACAAGAGTGATGTCTACAGCCTCGGGGTTGTGCTTCTTGAGCTTTTGACAGGAAGGCCTCCAATATTACATGGCAAAAACATTGTCCGAGAGGTACTTATATGCAATTGCGCTAATCCCTTTAAGGTATTCAGTTCCAATCTAGTTACACAGCAATCACAAGCATATTGCCATCATGGCATGATAATACAAAAATTCCTCATTTAACGTAGAAACAAGATGGGTAATCAAGTATTGAGGTCATATGGGTACTTAGAACCGGGAGATCTGAATGCTTTATTTTTTCATGTCAGGTTACTATGGCTCATTTAACGTATTGAGGTCATATGGGTACTTAGAACCGGGAGATCTGAATGCTTTATTTTTTCATGTCAGGTTACTATGGCTCATCAGTCAGGTAAAATGTTCTCCATCGTAGACAGCACAATGGGTTCTTATCCATCTCAATGTGTAGAGAGACTTGTAGCTCTGGCCCTTGGGTGTTGTGATGACCAGCCGCAGAATCGGCCATCGATGTCAGAGGTGGTCAGCGAGCTAGATAACATACTCAAACTGATGCCAGAAACTGACGACATTCTCTTAGAATCCATGGAACCATACTATATAACGTCATTATTATATAATCCAAGCACCAAGCCATATGATTTGTCCGTTTCAGGAAGTGATCTTATCAGTGACGTTAACCCCACCGTCGCTCCTAGATGATAATGCAGGTAGATCTCATATGTGCTTGATCCTCTCCAAATCCTCTCAAAGTCAGTGCAGTTTAGACAGCTGTAAAGTGGGTTTCAATCTCCTGTGCTTTCTTTTTATCCCTAGATAATAGATAGACTTAACAACTAAGACAAGATGAACTCGTTTCAGGTATTTGGAACTATGAAAAGTAAATTGGTTATATGCTCAGGGATGTGTTTATTAAGGGATGTATGTATGATAGAAAAAGGAAATAAAAGAGATTCTATTATATAACTTCTTGTCTACTTTCTAAATGCTCTAAACTATCAACTGGTGTTAGAGCATAGTTTCTAACAATTTGTATTCTACAAAGAAAAATAGAAATCTTGTAGATATTGCACAAGACTTGATAGTAAGTTCATCAAAATAGAAAATCAATACGTTGGGTTGAAACTTTTCAACATTTTGCAATAACAAATCGGATCTGATCATCTCTAATTTCCTTGTGAAAAATGATTATTTTGTCAAGGACCATTTTTGAAATATGACAATCGAGTACATTTAAAGAAGAAACTTGTATGTCTTACAGATTTTCTCAGAGAAAATGATACAATTACAAGTTTGGGTTTGTTTCTCCTGTCACATTTTCCCTTAAAATGACGATTCTCATACATAAACTGAGAAAGATTATTGTAAATTCCTTCCTGTCTCGTCCAAGTTGTTTGCTGATAGATGAAGAAATATTAAACAAATGTTGAATGCCGGCCTGCCAAAAATAGGATTCCAGACAAGACAAAAACAAAACAATCTACCTGAAAAAAAAAAAAAAAGAATATCATTGGAAACATCAGGCGGCTACAGATCTGCTTTCTGTTTTGATCGGCACACAGACCAGAATCTTTAATTTCTCTGAAACATCGGTTTGTATTCTTTTGTTTCTGACCTCTGGCTACAGATCTGCTTTCTGTTTTGATCGGCACACAGACAACAGAATCTTTAATTTCTCTGAAACATCGGTTTGTATTCTTTTGTTTCTGACCTCTGCTGTAAATACATCCAGCCACAGATATTTCTAGCTTTGTTAGCTTAGGCTTCAAGAACAAGGTTCAGAGTGGGGCTTTACTATTTACGTTTCAACTCATTTTCTGCTAAAATTTTAGGTTCTGAGTTTTAAGATTGTCCAGTTTAAGGAGAAGATGTCAGGCTATCTCCCAAGAGAAATCATGCTAGAAATTCTTCAGAAACTGCCCATTAAATCTGTAGTACGATTCACTTCTGTGTGCAAGTCTTGGAATTCCCTCATCAGAAATCCTACCTTCATTTCCACTCATCTAAATCAAACCATTTCATCAACTAAAGATTCCCTGTTTCTCCTTAGGTTTTGTTATAAAGAAGAACATTTCTCTTTGCGTTTCGACACTCAGGAATTTAATGAGTTCATGCAGCTGGATTATCCTTTAAAGGGCATAGATAGATACTTCAGTTTGATAGGTTCCTGCAATGGCTTAGTTTGCCTTGCAGATTGTTTATATCCTCAAAGCAACACCTTCATTCTGTGGAATCCTTCCATCAGCAAGTTCAAAACTCTCCCAAAGCCGAATGTCTCCTTCGAAACCCATGGCGAGTACCATGCTAATACTGGATTTGGGTATGACTCCTCTGCCAATGACTACAAAGTGTTGAGAATTGTGGAACTCACCAGTAACGATGTGCCAGTGATTGAACTATACTCTCTTGCTGCAGACTATTGGAAGATTCTTGGCACAGAAGTACTGAAATATGGCATTGTCACTTCTTGCTCACAGGCATTTGTTAATGGAGTTGTCCATTTTATCGCCTATGACAGGAATAAACAAGGTAGAAATTGCAAGTTTTTGATTCTGGGTTTTGATATAAGCAATGAGGTATTTCAAGAAATGATTTTGCCAGAAAGTTTTGCTGAAGAAATAAGGTCTGTGCTTGTGTTTAAGGAGTCAACGATTGCTTTATTCACAACAACTTATTATCATCCTATTAGTTTCCATCTGTGGGTGATGAGCAAATATGGTGTTGCAGGGTCATGGATTAAGGTACTGAGTATTAGGAATCAACTGAAAGCAATACCAAGGGTATTTGGGTTTAGGAAAAGTGGAGAATTGCTTTTAGAGTTCCATGGAGGAGCTCTTTGTTCATATGATGCTGAGAACCAGCAGATGAAGCATCTCAGGATTCATCAGAAACCTGGAAACTATTTTCTTTATAATTATGTGCAGAGTCTTGTGTTACTTTGACAAATCAAACAATCAGCAATGCAATTTCTGAGCAGGAAGCTAGCAAAAATGCTCAAAAACAGCTTCTCCCAAGTCCCTATAAGGTTATTGTAGTTTATTCTTTTCTTGCAACCTCTTCAAAGTCCCTGACGGAAAAATCAAGACGATTTCAATGTCAGTAGTAAGAGTCTTTCTCTGTTAAACAGATGTCTCGAGTTTGATTAATATCATATAATTTACGCAAAAAATATATATATATATACTTATGTGATATTGATTTTAATACGATTACATACTATTATTCTAATAATTAAAAAATGAATTCTTTTACAAAATTAGCATATGTCTCTATTATTCTAATTTATATTTAATTTAGGAATCAATGTGCTCACATGGCATATCTGTTATTTAAATTAATAATTCAGTATATCTGATTAAAAAAAAAGAGGAAACATGAGGATTTCTTGGATATTTTATAAATAATTTTAATTTAATTTATCTTAAAATTTACCTAATATTATTTAATTTAATAGACAATTACTATTATTATTATTAAAAATAATTAATTTTTATAAATAGATTGTATTGGAGCCACAGAAAAAGATCCCTTTTTAATATAGAACATCATTATATTATACATAAGCATTGTTTTCTTAATAACATAATTATTTTAAGAAAAAAATAAAAAATTATAATACTAAAATAATATAAATATATTATTATTATTATTATTATTATTATTATTAATCTAAAGATAATATTTTATTATATTATTTTACAGAAATATTATAAGTACATATTTTTGTTGAAATTTTCACTTATTAATTTAATTTATTTTTAAAATAAATAAATATATATATATATATATATTTCTATGAGAATTTCAATTGTTTATTGAAAATAAGACTCAAATAAAGCATGGAATAGACTTTGAAGAAAAGAAAAGAAAAAGAAAAGAAAAGAAGGCGCAGTTTCAGTTTTGATGGTTTTTGAGGGATAAGAAAACTGCGTGCTAAATTTAATTTATTAAATCCCTCAAAATCACAGGTCAGGGTTTTATTCCTTTTTGGAACCTACTTTTCTCCTTTGTTTTTTGATTTCAATCTGTATTCTAACTACACGGATTTTCCTTTCTTTTTCATTGGTAAATTTTTCACCTTTTTTCGCATTCTCTGATCGTAGTTAAGTTCTGATAATGATTTGGTATCTGGGGTTTTATTAGTTTTTTTTTTTTTCCTTTTGTTTATTTGTTTGTTTGCTTGCTTGCGGCGAAATCGTAGGAAAACAATAGAAAATTTGGAGTTTCTTAGGATTGAACCTTTTGTTTTAATTATCATTATCCAGAAATGAAACCGCCCCGGGTAGCTTTGTTTGGGAGATATAATCGCATTTTGGCATCTGTCACTTCAATTTCATTTACAATCTGAACTTCTAAGTGAGGAACCCATTTGAGAAAATATGATGTTGCCATTCGGTTTATAAATTGATCTGTTATATTTTTTTTTTATCTCGAATGTAATTTGATTCCTATAAAATTTTGGGTTTTGTTAGATTATGTAGTAGATTACAATTTGTTCTAGATGAGTAGAGAATGGTTTGGGGGTGGGAACCATCTGAGTTCGTTTCATGTTACAATTGGACTAGTAGTATTAATATCCCAAAAAAAGTGAAAATAATTCATTCGACCATTGTTGAACTGCAGCAGATATTGGTCCTGGCACATTAAAGTCAACTGACATCTGTATCCTCATTCTTGCTGTTTCGGATTTGTCTGCAGTGCAGCTTTTTCACATGAGGAATCCTATATAAAGGAGCAAGTATTTTGGGGTTTCATGCAAAGAACAATGCAGTGCATATTTAGAAAAGCCCTATTATTTCTTTTGTTCTCCATAGTGTTCTTTGGTTGCGTTCTGGCACATTCAGAAAGTGAAACTCTGCAAAGGTTGAGATCTGCCCCACATAAAAATGTGGGAAACAATGTTATAGATGGCACTGGTACAGAGAATGCCATTGATTTTGAGAGCAAAAGCGGCAGACTTGAAGATAGAAAGGGAAGTTACAGCAGAGTTTCAATATCTACAGTTGCATTATTTACATTGGCCATGGCTGCTGCCACTGGTTTAGGTGCAGTGCCATTCTTTTTTGTAGAGCTGGATCCTCAGTGGGCTGGATTATGCAATGGAATGGCTGCTGGAGTTATGTTGGCTGCTAGCTTTGATCTCATACAGGAAGGGCAGAACCATGGTGCTGGCAATTGGGTTGTGATTGGGATTTTATCTGGTGGAGTTTTCATTTTGCTTTGCAAGAAGGTCACTACTTGGAATTTGATACTCAATTATTAAGTCTACTACTTTTCCATCTGAAATTCATTTTGTGATCCTTGGCTTTTAGTTCCTCTTGCCCTAAGGATCAGGAAAATTTTGGCCATTTCTTTATCATTTGTTTATAAGTAACACGAGTTTATTTCTAGTGTTTAATGAATAAAATGATATTCACCTTGTTAATTGACATCTTATTAAGTTGCAATTCATTTCTCGTTCCAGTTTCTTGAACAATATGGGGAAGTAAGTATGCTGGACATAAAAGGTGCAGATGCAACAAAAGTTGTTCTTGTTATTGGAATTATGACTCTTCATTCATTTGGAGAGGGCTCAGGTGTTGGAGTCTCCTTTGCCGGTTCAAAAGGTTTCTCTCAAGGTCTTCTGGTAACTTTGGCCATTGCCGTGCACAACATACCAGAGGGATTAGCTGTGAGTATGGTTCTTGCATCTAGAGGTGTTTCTCCTCAGAATGCAATGTTATGGAGTGTAATTACATCTTTGCCTCAGGTAATAAATTATGATCTGTGATGGCCTGAGGTTAGTTCATTTTTATAGAAGGTACTATATGCTAATATCACTAGTTAAGATATGTGAGTTCCTAAAAATAAAAGTGGACTGAAAAAGCAAATAAATACACAATACATTTTAAAGGGTATCTATGCTGTCAAAGTTAAGCTTCGGAGAAGTATATTGTCTTCTTCTCATTTTGTGCAATGTGTCTTTGTTGCTCCTTGAGACTGCTAATCGCCCTAACGTCATGGCATAAATAATAATTTCATATTTCAGTGAGCCTTAATGTTTCTTCTGTCGTCAGAATTTTGATTGCCGTGATTTGTTGTAGAATTATAGGTCATGCAGTGTCAAAAACGTTCAAGCATGTTGGTTGTCTGTTATAATTTTCAAAATGGAATTTGGAGGAGAAAAATCGGTGGCAAATGGACTGGAAAATTTTTTTTCTACTATTATTTAAGTGGGATATTGTTAGCTTCTCAGTAATTGACATTAATTCACTTTATTACAGCCCATTGTAGCAGTTCCATCATTCATATGTGCTGATGCTTTTAACAAGTTCTTGCCTTTCTGTACTGGCTTTGCTGCTGGATGTATGATCTGGATGGTTATTGCTGAAGTACTTCCTGATGCTTTCAAGGTAATTTTTTTATACTTGGTTGAATCCGTTGTGGATTTAAGGACTCAGTTTTGCATCAAGTGTTCAGAATGCATTATTGAATTTGTTTTATGTTAACCTGTTCTCCAATAATTTAGTTGATTATAGCATTATAAATTTGCAATTTAACAGTTTTTCATCCTTCATATCGATTCTTCCACATATCTAGAGATGTACACATGCGGATGACATATGATAACCCACAAGTGCATTGTGTATGCTAGAAGAGAAACTATTAAGGGTAGATGTGATTCAAACAAGAGAGGAAGTGTTTCATTTCTATGGATGGGCAAATTTGCTTTCCATTCCATAAATCTCTTGATTTTGTCTATTATTTCTTTCATAGAAGTTAATATAAGGAGTCTCATGCATTTTAGCATCTTCTATTCTCGTTGAGCTTTATTTCTTTCCCTGCTGGTTATTTGTTCAATAATGAGAGCTGATGCAAGAGTCTCCTGCATCTTAATTTATACTTGATCTCTAATTTTAGTCAAGGTCAAACTTTCAGATAAGTTTATGTATTAGCATAATAAAATTGCCACTATTTTTCATTCTGAGTGGCAAAAAGGGAACCTTGAAGT
This sequence comes from Cnidoscolus chayamansa, assembly GCA_948266635.1. Taxonomy (NCBI): domain Eukaryota; kingdom Viridiplantae; phylum Streptophyta; class Magnoliopsida; order Malpighiales; family Euphorbiaceae; genus Cnidoscolus; species Cnidoscolus chayamansa. The sequence goes on along the minus strand of CAOGCB011575376.1, from coordinate 175,050 downwards.
CCTCAAATTCAGAAAGGTGTAAATGTGAATGTGAACATTAATTGGGAACCTTGACCACTTGTATGGTGTTTATGTTTTTCTCATAGTGAATGTTTTCCTTCACCTTTTGGATTACAGGAAGCCTCTCCTTCTCAGGTGGCATCAGCAGCAACGATTTCTGTAGCATTTATGGAAGCTTTAAGCACCATGTTTCAGAATTTCAGCCATGACTATAAGTGAGTTTTGATGGAGCTTTAGCTTTCTAAGAATGCATGTTTAGAAGTATGCTTGATGATTCACTATCACATCACACATTTGATTGACATGCCCATACTGATAGTGCTATAGGAATGTCCCATTATGCATAAAGTAACAATTTCAATTTGCTATTATTTATTATATGTTATAATTAGATAGTTTACATTCAGCTTCTGCAGCTCAGTGGTGATCACAATCAATTTCTTCTTCCTTGATAGTTTTGTCAGGTTTTGGGTTTATATGAACATCTAAATTGGTTTCATCATGAATCATGCTCCTCGGACTATGTATAGTTTGAAATGTCTCTCTCTGACCATGTTTTAATATATGCAGTTACGCTATCTCAACAACTCTTAACAATATAATTTTGATTTTCATTGGTTGCATTAAGACTCAGACACTTGGGTTTTGTTTGATTGGTGATGCTTTCTTGTAAAAATTCATTGAAATGGCTTTTCCCACAAATGTGCCTGCTTGCCTTGCACTCCTCTTTTTTTTTTTGGCTACTAAATTTCATTTTCTGGACATTGCAGTGCAGAAGATGCTTCAGGCTTTTTTGTTTCACTGCTTTTTGGCCTTGGGCCCTTGCTTGGTGGCATCATTCTTGTCGCATTAGCTCTTGCATTCCATCTTCAGCATGCGCTTCTCATGGGTGCAGCATCTGGCATTGCTTTTGTCCTTGGTGCATGGCGACCACTACAGCTACTTGTGTCATCAAAGATGGGGGTTATACCTCTTCTACTTTTGCTTGCTGCGGGAGCAGCATTTGTTCATTTTTGTAGCTCCAGCATTTTGAGTCTTGCAGGTCGCAAAAGGGCATCGGCATATAATCTACCCACAATCACTGGCTTTCCCATGAGCGTTCACACCCTTCAATCTTTCCTTTCATGTGGAGCAGTTGCCTTTCATGCATTGGCCGAGGGACTTGCACTAGGAGTAGCTGCTCCAAAAGCTTATGGACTTGGTCGGCACATGGTCCTTCCTGTCTCTTTACATGGACTTCCCCGCGGTGCTGCTGTGGCTAGCTGCATCTTCGGTGCTACTGACAGCTGGCACAATGCGCTAGCAGCAGCAGCATTAGTTGGATTTATGGGTCCAATGTCCGCCATTGGGGCAATACTTGCAGGCATTGACTACAGCGGTCTAGATCATATAATGGTTTTAGCATGTGGGGGATTACTCCCAAGCTTTGGGAGGATACTCCGACGAGCACTGAGCTTGAATTCACGGAAAGGCATTTCTGGACTTGCAATAGGTGTCGGTTTTGCTACTCTTTGCTTAACGTGCACCAAGCTGGTTTGCTTGCACACACCATACTGCAATTCGGCTCCGGAGGCTGTCAGATGAAAGCGCTAATGCTCTGTAGTTCACTTTGCTGCGATGACATGTTCAGGAAACTCATAGATTATCTTGGGGACAGAAAGGATAATTCCATTGTATACTATTCTTTTCACCTTTAAATTTTTTTTTCTTTTTGGCTTTCTTAGTTCTCTGAAAGATATGTGAAGAGGAAGAAAATTTTGTGCAAGCGGCTGGCTGCTGCTGCTGGGTTTTCTTCTAGATGTTCATGTTAATGGCGGACGTGAGTCCTAATATGGAAATAGCAGAATAGAACAAAAACAAGGGTTCTTTCTACTTGCGAAGCAAAATAATTTGCAAACTTTTCTGTTTTTCGGTACTGGCGGTTGCATTCGGAATCGAGGAGCACCCTAATTTCCAACAAAGCGCATAATATATTTTCCTTGATTTTTGAAATCGTCCCAAGGACTTACAACACCAGCAAAGCATTAACTACTGACGTTTCACCAGCCTCACAACATCCACGGCCTCATCTCGTTCTTGTTGATTTTGATTGGTTTAGTCAAGAAATCATGGGCTGTCCCCATTCAATCATTCAAGTGATAAAAGCAACAAATTGCTCACTCCTAGAAACAAAATGACAATCATAATTCCTAGACCTCACTTTCGATTTTTATTACATATACAAACATGTGGATAACATGAGTGATCTCGTCACTTGAAAGTCGACTGATTGCTCTGCAACTCCTCTTCTCCATCAAGCAACTTCTCCTTCCCTGCACCCTCCGCCCCAACAGGTTTCGCTTCTCCGATACTCTGCGACCCTGTCATCCTTGCCAATATAACAAATGTCATTCCACCCAAGACGTTGTTCAAGCATCTAAGAACCACTACCGAGCTCTTGAAAGCCAGAGGAGGGAACCCCTTCTGTAGCAAAAACTCTATCCCGTTCAGGGTTTGGTATCTCAAGTTGCTGCTAATGCCCATGTGAAGAGCCCATGTCACTGCATTTAAAACTGTTGGAGGTGGCTTGTTTGGCGTCTCAAAAGTTGGATCCATCTTCTTCCTCATCGCAATCAACCCATTTGATATTGCAGTTCCTACTAGTCCAGCAGCGAAACCAACAGCTGCAAAGATTGCACCTTTGTAGACGAAAGTACCCAATCGATTCACAAGGGTAAAAGCACCGGGTTCAAACATGTGGCTTGTTGGGCAATTTGCGAAGATCGCAGGGAGACTGGTACTCGCAGCAGACGCAGTAGGTGCCAAGAGGTACATGAGGGTAAAATTCAATATGCAACCAACGACCAGAGTCGAGAAAACAAAGTCAAGTTCATTGAGTCCAAAATTAGGACGAGATGCCATGTCACCGAGAACACAAGCGGAGACACCCACTAATTCCTCCATTAGAACCTTGAAAGGGAACTGTGGATCAGCAGCCACTCTAGATCGCCATCCGTTCAGGAAAAGACCAAGAATTCCAAATCCCGAAGATGACGAACTCTCGGAATTGGAATCACCACTCCATCCTCCACTTTCACCTCCGCTGCCGCCACCACCAAATCCGCGACCTATTCCGCTGCTGCCATTACCTCCACCAAAAGAAAACTCAGGCTGGGAAAGTTCAGGTCGAGGAGGAAGGCGAAGCGAATAGTTTTGACGATCAGAAAATGGGAAAGAAACAGCAGGGGAACCGGGATTTGAGACGCGAGAACTCCGGGAAGAATGACTTGAATATTGTCTCGCAAAAACAGAGCAACGAAGCTGGGACGCTGTTGCCATCTTCTAATCAGAAGCGCTGAAAGAAACAAGAAGAAATCAATCACGAACAGCAATTCAAAGATCTAAATAAAAATCACAACATGGTACAACAATCAAATAAAAGAAGAGCATAGAAACAAACCTGTAAAGTGAAACGGATTTGCGACCAAAAGGAGAAACAGCGCACGCAGACTGAATAGAAAGGGAGGACAGTGACGAGTGAAAATGGAGGAAGTAGGTGAGAGATCAAGGTGGTCCTTGGTCGGTAACTGGAATCAGCTAAACAATCAGAATCAGAAACAGATCTTCATCAGCGGAGAGAAACAGGGAGAAATGGGAATGTGGCCAGTTGCTGACAATATACGGTCGGATCGGTATCGCCGAGAGTTGCTCAGATGATAGTAGCGGGAGACAAAAACATATGTATAGCAGTGAGGTTGGTGAAGTGAACCGATTTGTAAAACCCTAAACAAGTCTTTCAAAATAACTTGTACGTAATGAAAACAACCCGAATAGGAAGCCGACCTTAGCTCAGTTGGTAGAGCGGAGGACTGTAGTGGTTGCTGTAATCCTTAGGTCGCTGGTTCGAATCCGGCAGGTCGGATTTACATTTTCAATAAAATTTTCCGAAAAATTAAAAGATTTAATCAAATCAAACGGTTTAAGAAAAGGGGAAATAAATATATCAGAAAGCTTGTGTAGTGTTTGGTAGGTAGATGTTGTTCAGAAATTAAAATTAAATTTAATATTTTAAATTACAATTTTTGTAAATACGTGTAATTATCTATAATTAATTTTATTTATCATGTTGAACTCAAGTGGTTCAACAAACAAAGTATGCATTTGAAATATTATTTAGTATTAAAATTAATTTAATTAATTAAATAAAGAGGAATGTTAAATAATTAATTACTTTTTTTATAAAAAAATTTTCATTGAAAACAGAAAATAAATTCAATAAATACAAACAAAGCCTAAAGAGGAAAATGACTAAATACAAACAGATAAACACAACTTATCAATGGCTTCTTCAAGAACTGATGAAGCAACAAGAGACAGATAACGGCACGTGGTTTTTATCACCAATTAATCACAATGCACGTGATACTTTGTTCATGTCTTAAATGACATTTTAACAAACACCAAGAATTCTAACTCCAAATATAATTGTGTTCTTGTCTTCTTTTTTTTTTTTTTTTTTTTAATCACACTACGAAAAATTATGACAACTACAAAACTCAGGACTCAAAATAGTGTTCTTGTCTTTGAATACCTAGCTAGCCCCCTTCTTCCAACATTCATATATTCCACACTCCTCAAAGTTTCTACCACAAGAATAAATCCAATGAATATATTAAAGTTTACATTTAATAGGGAAAAAAAAAAAAAAGAACTTACCTCAGCAAGCCTAAAATCAAGAACCAGCTATATGATTCCTCTTCTTTTTTTTTTTCTTTTCTTTTTAATGCTTTCCATTTTTGTCTTTTTTTTTTATCTTGGGAGAAAAAAAAATAAACAAAAATAAAAGAAACCCCCCACTAGAAAGCTCACCAGCAATAACAGTTAGCCTATTCTTTGTAGCTGTGATGAATTTGATTGAAATGTATTGGATGAAGCTATACTCAGCCATCAAATTCTGTAGCAGGATGAATGCCAATACATACGCGAGTAGGAATTATCTCTCAGCGTCCAGTTTTTGCTCGTTTCATTCCACTCGTATTGAAAGGTGAGATGCTGCCGCTCGGACCAGGACTCTCTTCTCTGAAATTTGAATTAAGCATCGCCAGTTCCCGCAGTTGCTGTCTCTTGATGAAATCTTGTGATTCATCCTGCATTGCATATGAAAGAGATTATACCAAAAGAAGAATATTGAAATGCTTATTTCCCATCCAATTGGCCAAAGGCACGGAGAATGAAATGTACAAGCATGTGCAAAGGCGGAGAACATGAATCTCAATTTAATCAAAACTCAAATAAGTGGACTTGAGAACTGCTTAATATTTCACAGAACTGATGTTTCGGCTGAAACTTTGATTGAAAGGAAGCGCGCTTGCAAAGAACTTCCAGAAAGAATAAATCCTAAAAACTAGTTGTGGTTAAAAACTAATTCTACTGGCTGTACAATGTCCTTGTCCTGTAGCACAAAAAGGGAAGAGTTCTAAAGAACAATTAGCATGTCAGGAACTTAATTCTCCATATTTCAACCTGCTCTACTTAAAATGGGCAGTAAAGGCTGGCAGTTCATAGACATAAATACTAAAATCACTTCAAACCTCGAATATTAACTGAATGCCCAACATCAAACAGTAAATTGAATCCCACCTTAATGATAAGCACGGAACTGGTGTGCAAGTTATGACCTTTCAAGTTGTTCCTAGAGCTATCCTAATAACAAGTGGAAAGCAAATTTTCTACAAGTTCAACAAAACTTCCTCTAGAAATTTCATGATGTTTTCCTCTCCAAATAGTCTTAACAAGTACAAACAAGAAAAGTGGATTGAAACTTTTATGTTTTAGGATGCAAAAGACATGAGTGCTAAGTACAACTTGAACAGATTTTATAATATCCCAAACATGATGAAGAAGAGTGGGATAAATACCACAGGTTTAAGCAGTTCTTCAATAATTTCTTGTGCCTGTCTCAGCCTTATATCAACAATATTGGCAGGCAAATCAGCTTCGATTAAGATGTGAAGTGGATCATTCAGGTGCTCATATCCAGGTCTTCCCCTTAACTTCTCTTCCTTCAAGAGGAAATTGGATAAAAATATTAGGAACAAAAAAAAAAGTCAACCTTAGATGTCAATTGTTCAAAAAGGAAAAGGATATGGAGGAGCCCCTCATAATTTTCATGTATTTCATCAATCAGTTTTAGATGAATACTAGCTAAAATAGATTTTTTTTTTTTAATAAAACTATGGAATGTGAATGGAAATCGGCTACCTTGTCTGGGTCCTTTATTGATCCTTTCCCTCTAATGTATACACGGCAACCTGTCGTAGCTTCCACCCGTTTCAGCGAATTTCCTCTAGGGCCCAAAAGTCGCCCAACAAAATTGAACTACCAATCATCAAGAAGCAAACAGAAAGATGTCATTACTTCTTTTAACATATTATATGTCCCATAATCATGAAACAAAAAATAATGGTTACATTTGGATAAGTATCTACTGGAATTTCCAAGCGCAAAATTCTTTTCACAGTGTATGAACTAGGGCTTGCAGGTGCACCTTGCCAATCCATTGTCATTCCAGGAGGCCCAATTAATCTCTGCTAGAAGGATTTTAATTTTATTAGATTAGCATTGAAATGGAAGTCAACATAAGCAGATAGGCCTAAACTTATCATATCACAAATTAACCTATTACGCTACTGATACTGACCAACCTTTAATCACTAGAAAGAGAGTGAAAATAAAAGGGAGGGCGTGTGCGTTGGGGAGGGGGGAAGAGATAGCTGAACTATTAACAGAGCAGCACAGATTGTTGGAACTTAGTTGTGAAATCAAAACTATAAGTGCCTATGTTCTAGCCAATTGTAGAGTAAAATTCTCTTCCTGAAGTATGCAAAAAGTGCATATGATCTTCATTTCAACAACTGACAAAATGAGAAGGGTAGGATTTAAATGAAGGAATCCCTAGTGATATCAAATAGGAATGACAAAATGATATTGCTCAGTACTTCAGGACCTAAGTGATATCCTTTGACCCAAAGAATGAAGGGGATTGACCAGTCCAACATCACCACCTTGATTCAGTTCAACTTATACGGGCCAAGTCATCGATTGCTCTCAGATGGTTCAAATGCCTCAGCTCTGCCCTCCTGAGCCGAGCCATTCCTAGTTCCACCATTTGGTCACAACAATTAGTTAAACTAGGTTAAGCAATTCCTACAAAGGCAGGATCCATTAGCCGCTACTCCTGGATATCAAGGGACTCAACATGCTCCCATTTTCAACTACATTATAAGCAAGGAACTACAGTCAAGCCAGGTACGCTAACAACACACTCAACGCTTTTGATACTTTCCATTATTCTTAAGCATCCTTTACTGACTTGAGTGTTAGAATGGCTACCAACCACCTTGTTTAGTGTTTGACAGATTCTCACTTGTCAAGCCTAATTGTCCTAACTAAAATCACACAAGTTGCACAGCAAGGATACTGCTTCAACTCGAATCCTGGTAATGATCAGATGCTAATATAAACCCAATCTTAGAGAAGGTTTTCATGAAGCAATGAAGATAGTTAGTTAAACTGCATGGAACTGCATTGAAATTCACCTCAGCTATCCAAATGCAACAACAGTATTCATAAAAATTCTTGCCAAAAATAAATATATGAAATGAAGACCAAAACAACTTTATTTATTTGTCCCCTCTATTCACATGTCCATTTACAATCAGCATGCTTTAGGGTTAACAGGCAGGTAGTCAAAAAGAAAAAGAACTTCAATACTCCAAATTACAATGCTCAAACAAAAAAGAAGAAGAAGCAATAACCTCCTGAGGAAGACCATTCCAGCTACCTAAACCAGTTCCAGCAACATTGGACATAAGGTTTGATGAAGCCATGGGACTGGGGCTTCTATGCCGCAGTCTGTCAAAATCACCAAGTCCTTGGTTGGACATCATTCCTGATACCCGAAAAATTTCTACAACCAGAAAGTAAATAAATAATAATTATGAGAAACAGACAAGGGATCATAACAAATAAACAGCAATAGGATGACGAATGCAGCCCCAATAAAGGGGACAGAACAGCAGCCTGCTTAAGGCTGGAAAGCAAAGGGACATTGCAGAAGAAGAAATATATGAAGTCAAATTAACCCCTCCCACCTATATGTATGTATGTATATTTATGTATATATATAACATTCAAATCAAAACTTGATGGAGGTACTTATCTTGTCCTTTCTGTAGCGTATGAAGATGTAACATCTCCAATACAATACTGATCCCAAGAAGATTGGTTAGTTGAAAATAGAATAGAATAAAATTTTAGACATCCGGTGAGCTATGATGCCTATTACAGAAAATTCCTCATTTGTTCTAGGCACAAGTCCCAATTTCTCTTCAGACTAAATAAAAACCCGTTAGAAGTTATGTTATGAGTCTTATGACTCTTTTTCTTTTGTAATTTTGTCTAAAAAAGAAGCTACATCAGATCTAACATAGCTTCTCCATTGTCAATCTTTATGCCATTAAATACATGCCATGTCAACATCTAAAAATGTACAAAAGCCAATGTCTTAACTCTTAATATATACATCATTTATTGCATTTGTAATGTTAAGAAACCTCCTACAATTAGTTTTTATGACGATGCCAAGTTCTTTCCTGCATTAGAGCTCAATTCTCCAAACTACTACTTTACATGGCTAAGTGACTAGTTTGAGACTAGGACTTTTTTGGGTAGGGTTGATAACCCCCTACAGTTTGTAAGGCCTTCAGTAGTGCAGAAGCTAATCAATATTGCTTCTTCTATAGTAATAATACACCCAAAAAATATGCCAGGCTCTCACAGCTTATGCTAAAGTTTCATAATCCACTAGGTAACCCGATGTAAAAGTATAGTTGGCCCATTCCACAGCGATTCGATCCATGCTTTACCGAATTCCATTTTGTAGAACTCATGTGAGCTTTCAGCTATAAATGTTAAACACAATGTTAAGATCCTAATTGCCGTCCCCAGCAACCTGAACTCAACTAGAGAAGCTGATATCAAATAAACTCAAAAGAAGGGCTCCCCACGGATCAAACCAAGACTATAAACGAAATCCTCCAGTCAAAGAGCAATTCAGAGCGAATTAGCAGAAATCAGTTAGTGACACTCACGCCACTGGAAAACAATCAAATACATCTAACACACGAGAATCACATTCACTAATAGTGAAATAAGGCACCAAAAGCAGACAAACCCATGAAAAATCTGGAAAACCTAGATCCAAAAAAAAAAAAAAAAGAAAAATGAATGACTAAGAAGTGGACCTTGATTTAATAGTCGGCTACATATCGGGAGAACCTGCACGAAGGGTCCAAGCTTCTGATGCTCAGCTATCAACTCTGACAAGTACTGACTACAAACATAAACAATCAAAACAGATCAAAACAACAGAATTGAGGTATAGAACCAAATTAAAATATCATCCAAGAAAAAAAAATCTCTTTTTTCCACTTCCCTTCTTGAGTGAGAGAAAAATATATCATGGGTACATGGTTGGAGGTGGCATACCTATCAACATCTGGAGTGCTTCTAATCTGAGGAGAAGCAGCTCTTGCAGGTGAGAAGTTGGGATTATACAAACCTGACATGGCTCTCTTTTCTTGAAGATTTTATTTTATTTTTCCCCTTTTTCCCACTTTCTTTCTTGAACAAAGAAAAAAAAAATGAGACTGAAAAAGAAGAGAAAAGAAAAGAAAGGGTTTTAGTTGTGGTTGTTGCAGAAGAAAAAGGAGAAACACAGCACCATCAATAAAGGAGGGTTTGTAATAAGAGAAAATAAACAAATAAATTTTTTTTAAGAAAATGATTAAAAAATCCGAGAGAGATTTACTTCTTTATTATATAATTTTATTTTTTTAATTTTTACTAAAAATAAAATGAATCTTTCAAATTAAAATTAAATTAATTATTAATTATATGTGATTTTAATTCATTTATATTTTAATCTATCTATGTATGTTATTATATTGTGTTTTATAGACATATATGTATATTATATTATTAATAAATAAATAAAATAAATTGTTTTATAATTTTAATAATATTAATACACGTATATGTTGAATTAAATTTAACTTGTAAGAATTATATAAAATAATGAAGTAAAACTAATTACATTAAATTAAAAAATCAATAAATTAAATAATAAAATTAAAACAATATATTAGGTATTTCTAATTTTTAGGTAAAAATTAATAAATAAATACGCGTCCCCTGCTGACTGTATTATATCGCCTGGTAATGGTAATGCATGTGTACTATACCTGCAAGGTCCTGCTGAAACGGAGGACACGTGTTATCCATGCAGAGAATCAATAGCTGTATCGGACGGTGGGAAGATGGAGACGATGACTATCCCACACTAGCTAGAGGTCAATCGTATATAACATTGATAATGATGTCGCCAACGAAGTCTGAGCTGGACTCTGCCAATACGCTTTCTGGAAAACGGCGTCGTGTTTTTTAATTTTGAATACGCAAGCAACTTGAAATAGAAATTTCAATTTTTTATAAATTTAAAAAAAAAACGAAATATATTAAATTGAATTTAGGAGTTATTGATAATTACTAAAAATAATAAAATAATATTTTTTTATGACCAAGAAAAATTATAATAATTTGATATATGCATAGGTCTTTTTTATAAAATTCAAAATGGTATAACTTTCAGAATTAATTTATTTTTTGATAGGAACATATATCTGTGATATTTAATTTGGAGATGATTTTTCTATAAATAAACTTTTAATAAATTTTGTATTTTCTTATTTTATTTTTTCAATCTACGATAAAATAATTTAAGGGAATAAATTTTAAAAAAAAATAGAGTTAGTAAGTGATAAAATATAGTTTTTTAATTAATTAATATTAATAATGCTAAAGAAGGCTTTGTAGTTCTATTTTAAGTTTTATTAAAGAAAAAAGTTGAAAATTAAAATTTAATAATATTTTTTTAAAAATTAGAATTTAAAGATATATTTACTTAATATTAGATTAACATTTTTCTTTAAGAGTTTAATTTTATGAAAATATGTAGATATTATTTTAAAATTAAATTAAATTTAATTAAAATAAAACAACGTTTTAGTTGTTCACTTTGGATATTTTAGATTTTAGTTTTAAAATATAATAGAAATAGAAATAGGATAAGAATGTTAAATTTGTTTTAAAAAAATAATAAAAATTTGTATAATAATTTAATGAAATTTAATTCCTTATTATAATAAGATGAATAGTTATATTACTTTCATCTCATTTTGACTTGTATAGCTTGAGGTGATTTCTTGCTTTCTTTGAAGAAAGAAATAGGAAAAATAGCTGCCAATTGAGGTGATTTTAGATCTTTTTTCTGCCTTTAATTGTGAATTTATATCAAATAATAATCATATAAAATTCAATAATATTATATATATATATATATATATATATATATATATATTTATATCAAATAATAGATTTAAAACCATAATTGGATTCTGCAAGTGATAGTGACACCACTCCATGGCTCCAACCAGAATTCGAACTCTCTCTGTCTTTGACCATTTTCTTTTATCAATTTTAATACATAAAATTTCAATTCTTTTGGACATTTAATTATATTAAATTGAATTAACTTTCATAAATGAGTAGTAACCATTTAACTAAGCGACATCACCATATTTAAAAGGAACAAATTTGATTAGGTCACACCTTCCTTTGGCATCTTAGGTCTCACACAGAGAATAAAACAATAATAAACAAAAAAACAAAACAAAGGAGCTTTTTCTTCTTTTGTTTGAAAATTTAAATTTGATGGGCAAAGACAAGCATAGCACTTCCAACTAAAATAAAAGCAAACATAATGATAAAACTACGCGACTTAACAGCAATTGTTTAGTGCAGACTTTGCCATTTGCTGTCTGAAACTAATGCTTCAAGCTTCAACTAAACTTCTGAGTTGAGGCCAAAGACTCAGATAACTAAACGCAATTTCATCTGTCAATGTGAGCATACCAAATAATATAACCAAGAAGATGCTAGATTAATCTAGCATGTCCTTTTCATGTTGTCCAATAGAAGCAGCAGCAAGTACTAGGGGACTAAATCCTTCCACTCCATTTTCTGATTTCCGGCAATGCCCCTCGCCAGCTTTGGTCTCTACCCTTTTCATTTTTCGCTGTTTGCCAATAATTCCAGCTGTAATGATCTGTACTTTTAGCGGATGACTAGTGCCTCCTTCATTCTATTTTAGTCCCTACAAGCTTTCGGCTATATATAGATGATAATTACATAACAGAGACCCAGTACAAAGATAACAGAGGCACTATCATTTATATGCTTATAATGAAACTTCAGCTATTGAAAAATTCTTGCTAAATGCATCTTATTAGATCAATGAAACAATGCTATGCATTCCCATCTGTCAAGGAAAGATTATTTTATTAAAAAAAAGCAGCATAATTTATGTATAATCTGAAGTTTCACTAAACCATAAAACTGACAATCAAAATCATAAGAATTCATCTTTCAGCATAGTAATAGTGACATATAATCAGGGTAAGAAGAACGAGTAACAAGGATTTATTGACTGTAGCCTGCTTGAAGTAGCTTAACTTTACATCATTCCCACTTCCAAAACTGAGATACCAAAGTAATTCAAATTTTGCAGTTCAAAGAATTGGACAGAAATAGAAACAATCTACAAGTGAATGATGCACCACAGTTTTATTCTCTGTCTATGGGAGAAAAACTAAATTCATCACATATAGAATCACTTTTGGCTACGTGCACACCACAATGAATCATAAATCTATGGACGGTCTGTGAGTGATAAAAGATTTACACAAAAATCCTCTATTACCCACACTACAACCAAGAGCCTAGTAAAGACCAAAGAGCACCGGGCAGGAGACACCACCAAAAATAGGTGCAATTAGAAGAATTTCTGAATGCAGGAATTGAACTTGAATAAGAATTGCTGTGGAAAGGCAGAGGAAGCTTGTACAAATGGTGGGAGTTAGGGCACATATTCATTCTCAAGTGTTGGTTGAGTTCGAGTCACCATTGCTGCAGGTGCTTTCGTTTCCCCAACTGATGTCATTTGCAGCGCTTCTCCCACCTCCGCAGCCCTTTCCATCTGTTGAATTTTCTTTCTTTCCTTCAATTTATGCACCCAAAGCACTAGCAATAACAAAAGCACCAACAACAGTATCCCACCCAACACAGAACCGACAATTATCCACACTTTTGAATTATTCTTTCCATGTTCACTTGGCCTTGGCATTGGAGGTCCACCAGGTGGTGCTGGAGAAGGGCCAGTATACTCGACAACTATAGAAAAATGTCCCTGTTGAAATGTAGAACATTCATTGCCAGATGCCACATTACTAAAATTCCGGTTACCTTGTAAATCAAACCACACACACTTAGCAATATAACCATCACGAGCTGATTTCACATCTGGGAATTTCATGGTTATGGGTTTATCAGATGCCCTAATGTCCAATTCCCGTAAATTTGTAGCAGTTAAGTTCGAGGCATTATAAGCAAGAAGACCCAGAACTGGAGCAAGGTAAGTGTAACCAGCCAGTGGATAATAGCTCTTAGACCAATTTCCCAAATTTTGGTAGACCAAAACAAGCCTCTCCACATACGGCTGCTCAATAACTCCAGGGGGGATCATAAACTCTTTATACATGTCAACACCTTTCCTCCTTAAGCTGCCACTCCTGAGCCTCAATGCTGCAATCCTAATCCCATTTAACTCTGTGGGAACAGCCCCATCATAAGGCAAGCCAGTCTTGGGACGAATTAATGCCTTGTAAGCATAGTCTTGGAGGAGAGCATCAAGTTCACGAGCAGAGTTAGGCAGTTGAGCCCTATGACCAGGTAACCAGAGAAACCATATGAGAAGAAGCATCATCACGAGACTTCGAAGAAGCCCCATGGATGCTTTGAAAACTTCAGCACAATGCCACCAGCTTAACCTTATGAAACCCCACAGCAAAACACCCAGGAAGTCAACACCAGAAATCTTCTAACTAATAGTGCTTCAGATGCAAGTATATAAAAAGTGAAATTCTGAGAGACAATGCAGAGAATTCTCCAAAGTTACTTGGTCTTATACTATCAATCAATAGTTCGCCGGTGACAACTCTATTTCTCTATCTCCCTAAATGAAAACAACGGGTACTGTATATAGAAAATAGATTGGCCGAGGAAAGAGTATAAAGCAGCTTTGAAGGTTTCAACCGTTGTAATCCTTTATTTTCTTTTGGGTTCTCCTTTAGAATTTCTTATAAAAGAAGCTTTGATAGACCGAAATGAAACTCAACAATTTGGGAATCTTCCCAGCATTTATCCGTAACAACAAGATTTAAAAAATAATTGTGGAGTTAAGAATAAGCAAAGAACACTTGAATCTCGTGCTTGGAAGTGCCAATTGAGTGATCAACACTCTGCCAAATTAGACAATTAAGTCCAAAAGTAAGTAGATTCATTACCACATATGAGTAGAGAAAAGGCTTAGTACCTGAACCCAGATGAGGTTTTCAGTTGAAAACCCACCAAGGATCTCTGCGGAAGAACAGAGACACCTCCAATGGCGAAGATTTCTACTGCGAAAAGGCTCTTGAAACCATGCACCCTTTGAGTTGACGTCGCAATGATTCACATAGACTGGGTGAATCGCTGGAGAAAACCAAGAATCTTGAGATAAATCATGATCACTGTGGCAAGATCGGGAGAGGAAAGGGCAATGACTGACAGAGAGGCCTCAATAGCCCAAGAAAAGGGCCTGCATTTTGATTGAATCCAAAGGGGTATCACTCTTTTCGGGCAAGAAAGCTTTTCATTATCCCTACTTACGGTGATGATAATCGATGGGGTTTCGGGATCCTTCTGTTGCAGCGAAAAAAGGTTATCAAGAGCTAAACCAGTGAAAGAGTAAAGACGAATACTGAAAGAGAGTAGTCAAGAAACAGAATTCTTTAACAGAAAATCCCAATATCCACCGGAAAGAGTAGGTAAGCTTTGAGAATAGACGATGTCCAGTGGAGATAAACCGGTGAGAGTGGGAAAACAACCAAGAAAACCCGAGAAAGAAAAGGAAAAAAAAAAAAAGAAAAAAAGAAACGCAGCATCAATAATTAATAACCCAAAAGAAAGAAGACGAAGAGAAATAAATAAATCATTATTTTTTTTTGTTGGATTTAGAGGTTAATGTTGGAGTGATTTACCAGCGTCCAGCGTTTGAAGCGCCGACGCGTACCTTACACGCCTTTGATTTAGGGAGTGAGTGCACAATCTAAATACAAAAAAATATATATAATTAAAAAAAAAAAAAATATATATATATATATATATATATTGTCGGTCTAACACCTTTTATTTTATTCATTGAAATTAATTATTATATGTTATTATAAAAACACATATCAATACTTTTTTATTTTTAATGTGAAATTCAGATGTAAAAAATTTAATATTTTTATTAAGATAAATTTAAAATTTATATAATTATTGATAATATAATATAAAATGAAATTAAATATATAAAAATAAATAATTGACAGCATATAAATGTGTAAAAATCAATGCCTTAAAAAGGGTGGAATTGAGGATGTGTGCATGTGGGAACTGAAGACTATGGAGTATTGAATTATTGAAGGGTAATAAAAAGTGGGTAATGATGAGTCATAATAAAAATGGAAGTGAAAGCTAATTTTAATCAAATTCTCATATTGCAAATATCCACTTTATATTTCCATTAAAAATATATTAACAATATAAAAAAATAATGTATTTAATAAATGTAATATTACACATTTTATTTATGCCCAATCATTCATAAATTGTGGAAGTTCTTTGGTGCTCGTCTGCTTGAAAATATTGAGATAAAGAGAGATCTTAGGCGGGAGTTGATGTCTTGGTGCTTTCCTCACCATCCAAATTTGCTCTTGGGCGACTGAAACACTTGGTGACTCAGTATATTCTTCACTTTATTTGGGTTTCTTATTGCTGCTCAACACAGAGGGATGAACAATTTTATTTTCCTCAGTTATTCAAATCGATTACTAGCATCATTTATAACTAGGGAGTGGGACAATCTAAAGCTAGTTTTACAAAACTCATTACTGCTTTTATAGATTTTTTACCAACCCATTTTAGAGTTGCCAATCTCACCGTGTCTTGTGCGGTGGATTAAACCTCATTCGGATTTCTATAAGTTGAACGTCGATGCTTTCTTTATCCCTCATCAATTTGCAGGCAGTGCTCTTCTTCAAATGGATTATGAGTTGTTTATACATGGCCTGTCATTTGTTTTATGATGCTACAGATGCCTTTCAAGCAACGATGCATGTTCTTCAGATGAGTATTCGTTATTTTTCAAAGACTGATTTTAACGGTATTCAAGTAGAAGTTGACTCCATAGCTTTAATAAATCTTTTATCTTCTAGTCAACATTTGTATTCCAGCTCCATGCTTGGCGTTACAAAATAAGTTATTTTGGAAAAATCACATTCTATTCATTATGTTCTTCATGAATGAAATAAAGCCACTCATTTTTTAGCCTTCAATAATCGTTTGTATAAATGTAATTTTTCTTTCAAATCATTTACTGAATTACCTTCATTTATTAAAGGTACTCTGTATACTGATTATATATATACACACATTCGATATTAATAAAATTTGTGGATGGTTTATTAAAAAAAATAAAAATAAATGTAATATTAAGATTCTTTTAAAATAAAATTAGCCAATATTAAAATCTATACAGTGCGAAATGAAAATGGGTGGTGCGTCCGAAATTAATGAGGTGTAATAAAACACACAAAAAGTTCAAAAGAAAAACAAAGAAGAAAAAGGTAGGGAGAAGAGAGAAAGAAAACAAAAGTATAAATCAACAAAAGGACAAATATGAGAGACTAAGTTTGCAAATGGATTTGGAGACAGCAAGTGAAATGTCTCATTTATCCCTATTTTCAATCTCCATCAATTTAATAATAATATTATAACATAGAAGGAATTTTCCAGCTCACAGACCTCCCAAAAATCATTCATGTCCAACCACTGACCCAATTGCACATGTTACCCACTTACCCAATTTTGGGAATTTCACCCTTTCAGGTTCTGCTTTGCTTCCTCTAGCCTTGCCCTCAGGACGACTATGCCATGCCCCTTGGACCACCTTTTTGGTTCTTTTTTTTTTTGGTTCTTGCATGCGCTATCTGCCAAACCCATGTCCCTCTTTCTACATCATTTTAGCTTCTTAGCTTTAAATTGACTTCAAATATTTGAATGACTATGAAATTCTCTTTTTGTTCTCCTTCAGTGTTAACCATTGAGTTAGAGAGTTGGGTTTAGATGGATGGGAGGCTATGCATGAAAATATCTGAAAAACGTTGCATTTGGCACTTAATGCCAACTTTCTTTGATGCTTATTGGACAAGTGAAGGTATGCAACTCTTACAAAGGTACAAGACATTCTTAAGTTTCATTTTCATATTTCTTGTCTTCATTTACTCTCAACCCTACGTATGTAAATAACTCACCCATTGGATGGTCATGGAGGTTAGCCCCAATTCACCCCCTTTTGACCGTTTGTTTTTCTTCCCAAGTCATTTGCTTTTCCCATAAATATCTCCCCCATTTTAAATTTAAATCTCAATATGAAATAATATATAATTTTATTAAACATAATATAATAATTATTTACATGACAATTGAAAACATTTAAACATAATAATAATAATAATACCATTTTCTCTAAAATGTCAAATTCAAGCTACAATTATTTATAGGAAACTATTTTTCAATGATTGATTTTAGGAAGTTTTTGTTCACAACAAGGACGATAAAGTTTTAGTCTCAAATAAGTTAGGGTTGGCTGTATGAATCCTCTAATAAATAAGTTTTTGTTCACTACAATTAAATAATATCAATTGACACCAAACTTAATTTATATTATTAGATTAAATATTAAAAATGATATAATGTTTACATATAAGTCTAATTTATTAAAATAATTTTGGAAAAAAAATTAAGCAGGTTGGATTACGTGTCAACTTTGGTTCAATGACATTATAAATGGGCCATAGGCCCACCCGTGAAACGGAAACGGGCTTGATCCATTTAAACAGTGGGCTTTGAGTGGTAAATCAATTGGGTAAAATCCACGGAGGCCTCTTCATTTTTTAATTATTTTATTTTTTAAATTAAATAAAAATATAAAAATAAATAATTTTATTAAAGTGTAATAATTTGCATGAAGTCATACTATAACTTAATATATAATTAATGAAATAAAATATTATTATTATTATTATTTTGATAAATAAGCAAAGTGACGCAATTCCTATATAAGCTCAGGTGTTGCCATCTTCGTCAAAAATAGATAATGGCTACAGAGCTTCTTTTAACCATATATAGGCATGAGCTTTTTATCATGATCATGACGATGAGTATTGTTATTATTATTACAATAGGCGTAGGACATGTTAATGTGGTAATATATTCACCTTAAATATATATATATAATTCAATTACTATTTTTCATCTTAAAATCTGTTACATAAAAGTCCATTTTATGTAAATACAAAATACACACAGTTTTCTCATACAATGGGTCTAAACGTATTGGACATGTCCATAATATCAATTGTATACGTTGAATTTTAAAAAATATAAAATTAATTATTTTCTTTTATTTTAAATCAGATATTAATAAAAAATTATATATAATTAAAATTTTTATCGAATTTTAGTATCCATTTTTAATACTCGTTGGATTAGAATTTGTCTAATTTTAGAATTAAAAAAATAATAATAATAATTATGAAAAATTAAAATTAACAATCGTAGATCTGAAATTTACTTATAACACACATTTAATTTTACCGATTTATTTCTCTCTCTGTATCTCTCTTTGTCTATCTCGCGCTCATACGGCGAGGTAGAAAGAAAGCAAGAGACAGAGAAGGGAAGGAGAAGAACGAACACAAATATCCAAAGGCAAAGGCTTCTCATTTGATTCCTCCGTTTCGCCATTTCTTTCACTCTTTGCTCCGATCGATCTCTCTCTGATTTTGAAACCTTAGACTCTTGCTTATCCAATGCCGATGGTCAAATTCTTTCGACGCTTTCCTTTTTTGACTTTTTCTGTCCTCTTTATTAGGGTTCGTTTGTGTCTTTGAATGAGATAGATAATTTATCTTTATCGCCCTTCTTCTTCGCCGTCGTCTTTTTTTTTTTTTTTTTTTTTTTCTCTTTTCAAAGGTCCTCAACGGAGTTTCGCCTTCGAAGGTACTGTTTTTTCATTGTTTGATGTTATCGAATGATTTTGTTATGAATTCTATATTCTTTTTTTTTTGTTTAGTATGTTTTTTGGCCTGATTGTTAGGGTGATGACCTGTATATGATGGTTATGGTTAGGGTTAGGGCATCTGCGCAGATGGAAGCGTCCGGTAGTAATTCCGACGCGTATAGAGGTTCTTCTGGAGGTAGTAGTACAAGTAGTAGTAATTCTAGGAGGTATGGAGTGCTATCGGCTTCAAGTATCATTCAGGCACCGATTTCTGCCTTGTTAGAGTATTCGGGTATTTTACGAACCTCCAGGTCAACTCATCAAGAAACGGGCCCTTTGATCAACGCCTCTGGTGGGATTCATGATCATCGACTTCGTGATTCTACAGCTGCAGCAGCATCAGGAACAGCTGCGGCAGCCAACAATGGTGAGGTTGCAATTAGGATAATCGGTGCAGGAGAACATGAGCATGACAGGGAGGGCTCTGGGTTGGTGGTTGGACAGTTGGGTGCTCAGAGTGAGGTGTCTGTTCAGCAACCAATGGCTGGGATGGAATCAGATGGTCATGGAGATTCAAGTGATCGTGGGTCAGGAGATGCTGCTCCTCAGCAGCCATCCAGCGCAAGTGGAGATGGAGAAGCTGCTGATGGCAGTGGGACCAATGGAAGGGATTCGTCTTACCAGAGATATGATATTCAGCAAGCTGCCAGATGGATTGAGCAAGTCCTCCCCTTTTCTTTGCTTCTCTTGGTTGTCTTCATCCGCCAGCATTTGCAAGGTACTATATTTTTTGCTTTTGCTTTTGATTTTGACATTAGGATTGGTTGACTAAGAACTTATTTTCAAATTGCTTGTTTGTTATCTGTTTATTCCATGTTCCACACATGATTAATGATGAATCTTTTGTCTATATAAAAGCAATTTATACCAGTGCCAAGTCCTTTGTAGTAGTTCCACAAGTAACGGAAAAATGATGATCTAATATGTCCTTGTCTGCTCGCTATCTATTTGCAGCTAACTACACGTGCAAAAATGTGCGATTGGGCGTACCCTCTCTCATTTATTGTCGTATATATGCATGAACAGCGGTCCTGCGCATGCATTCTCTCTCATTTGTTGTCCTTATACGTATGCATGTATAATAGTCCTGTGCTTCGAATAAACCAATTTTCTTAGAAAACCTTGTACATGTTTCCTTATTTGATGCCATTTGCTCTGGTCTTTGTGGGTGGAATTGGTGCTTTGCCATTTTACTTTCGATGATTACTGTTGGTAGATGATTTAACCTAAACTAGCACTACAATCAAATGAAGAACCATAGAAATTGAATATCTAATGTGAGGAGAGAATGAACAGGAGAGAGGGCAAAAGAAGGAATAGCACTCTCCACCCTCCGTCATTCAGAAAAAGAGGCTAAGTATCACTTGTTGAGATAGATAGAGTTAGAGATTTCAAAGAATTCACGCTTCCAATATTAGCCTTTATGTAAGTTATTTCACTCTAAAAAACCTGGTTCTTTTACTTGTTAACTGCAGAGTCCATAATTAAACCTAAATGCATAAAATAGTTTTGAAATGGGCTTATACGTTAAGTATTCAGTAAAATTTGCAAGCATAAGAGGGTATATAGGATAATGATAAATATTTCTGTTTTTGTTTACTCTTCATTTATGAGTAATGGCATCACAATATATCATTGCCTGGTTCATACCAGTCATACCACGTCTTAGTTCCATTTATTTCAAAAGATCTATCAAGAGCTAATTTTATCACCTCTGTAGTATGCCATTTGAAATGCTTATCCCTTTTCTTTTATCATCCCATTTTATAACCCATTTCGTTCATAAGTAGTAATATTTGCTTTTCTACAAGGAATTGCAGGTTTCTTTGTTACAATTTGGATTGCCGTTGTCATGTTCAAGTCGAATGATATCCTACGTAAACAAACAGCTCTGAAGGTACACAATTTGTATTTAACTGATTCTGAGAATGGACTTTGCTTTATCAGAAATCAGACTGTTACTATTGGACATTCATTTCTTAGAGGAACTGAAATATAATATTCTGAGCATTTTAATTTTTCTTTTGGCTGTAGGGAGAGAGGAAAATCTATGTCTTGATTGGCATATCTCTTGCATTCACACTTCATGTGGTTGGTGTCTACTGGTGGTATCAGAACGATGATATTTTATATCCATTAATTATGCTCCCTCCCAAAACTATTCCACCTTTTTGGCATGCTATTTTCATCATCATATTGAATGGTATGTTACTTTTTGCAAGTTGTTAGTGTTGCTTTGGTTAAAGATGCGTTTTCTATCGTTATGCTGCAGAAATTGGTTTTTTAGATTGATGATATTTTATCTCAAGCTACATATGTTTATTTAGTTTTTAAACAGGAAAAGCTTGTTGAGGCATCCATATCGAAATGCACATACATTTTTTTCTTCTTTTTGGTGTCCTGATGATAATAACAATAATGATTAGGCCTTAATTTCAAGTTAGTTGGCATTGGCTATATAGATCTTTTCAACTTTGTATCAATATCCTAAAATTGTAAATTTTTATATATACTAATTTCCACTGCATCATTTTAGGTCTCCCATTTTCTTCTTCACTTATTCCGGCGCTCATTTATCAGAATTGTCAGCTAGGGAATTCAATGATTTATGTTGGGTATAACCAAACCATCTTAATTTGTTCTCTTATTTTATACCCATTCTGTGCTACATGCACTCATTTTGATGTTGTCATTCTTAATTTTATCCATGATAAACAATCTATTATTAGACGTCCATCTTAACATCCGTATGCTCACCACAATCTTCTTGTCGGTTTGTTATATCTTAAAACTTGAATATTCAACATTCACTCCCTACATAATTGGCGTAGTGTGTGGATTTCACATTTCACTTTGTCAGGGAATACAATCGCCAAGCACATCCATCATGCTCCTCCATTTCAACCTTCCTATTTTCGTTTACGAGTTACAATCTCATGTATTACTTAATTCTTCTAGAGTGATAGAAACTTAAATGAGAAAGAAAGGTCTTTAATATGAGTTCCCATTAGATTTCTTGCATTTAGACTAAGTTTATTGAATCTTTAGTCAATGCTCTTTTCTTTCTTGTGTACCTTTGGATGGTTCTTAATATTGGTTCCTTCCAGATACATTGGTCCGTCAAGCAGCCATGGTGTTCAAATGTATATTGTTAATATATTACAAGAACAGTAGAGGCCGGAATTATCGTAAGCAGGTGAGGTAGTATGTAGCTTGCTTCTAGAGTCTTATTTGGTCCCCAAGGGGATAGAAAACTGAAGGAAGTGGCTGTTGTCTTCTACTCTTCCTCTCCTACCCTCTTCCCCTGATTCTTCCCTGTTGGAACAAAGGAACAAAACGAGGGCAATTTTAATCTTCTTCCTTTCCCCTTACTCAATTTCAAAAATTGTAGGCATGCATTTACAGATTTATGTACTTGGTTATTTTTCCAGGGTCAAATGCTAACTCTGGTTGAATATCTGATGCTGCTATACCGCGCCTTGTTGCCTACGCCAGTCTGGTACCGTTTCTTTTTGAATAAAGAATATGGTAGCCTCTTTTCATCCTTGATGACAGGGTTGTACTTGACTTTCAAGCTCACATCTGTCTTCGAAAAGGTATAGAATTTCTACTATGTTTTCTATTCGTTTTGTTGTTGTTTCTATTTTGGGAGCCAATATGATCTCTTGTATTGAAGGTCTAACCACAGTTGCTTAGCACATGGCTCTCTCACACTCTCATCTCTCAGCTTGTATGCTCCCCTCCCTATTGCTTGTCTTATTTGCCAATTATTGTTAAATCACAGGTGCAATCTTTCTTTGCCGCTTTGAGGGCACTATCACGTAAAGAGGTACATTATGGGGCTTATGCAACATCTGAGCAGGTAAGTGTTAGTCTCCTTTTCCCTCGGACATCAGTGGTTCTGGTTTGAAATATTGTGCTTGTGTAATATGCACAAGCATATATGTCTATGACTGCTTATGTGCAGTACATTATAGTTGTGTCAAGATGATTCTTAAGGCTGAGTTTTGTTTATGTTTTGCATTTCTGGCATTTGGAGTGCTTATTTACAAGGAAAACGACCTTTTCTTCCTGTAATAAGTTCAATTTTAGATTTCTACAAACATGCAGGAAAGAGTATGAGAAAACGACATATAGATAACTCATTAGTCTACCAAGCATGCTTTCCTTTTATGTCCGAATGTTTCATGTCTTACATATTGAAAGTGGATTTATTTTCTAATGGCTGCCGAAAGTAAGAGAATAATTTCCATGCCGCAACCAACAACTGAAAGTATGTCATTTTTCTCAAAATGTGATTTGCTTGAAAAACTTTTTCCATAGACAAGTTATTTTTCTTGAAACAAATTAAGCCTAAGAACACTTATGCGTAGTTATTCCTTTACAAGAAGAGGGGGAAAAAGCATGCACTGGAAGTGTTTAAGCTGAGAAGACGAGTTCATTTGCATTTCCCACAAATACTTGGCTATACTCTTATGTAATAATGAACCATAATAATTTTGCAGCACATTTTAATACATTCAAAGGCCAATTACTGAAGCTTTATGATCAAATGCCAACTTTCAGCTAAACGGTTTTTGCATTTTCTCTTTTCTGGTGGTGGAATTTGGCCCATACATGCATACCCTAGCAACATATGTCTATAAGTGCAAGGGAAAATGGCCAAAGACCCAAAAGAATTCCAAAATTTTCTGTTCTTATCAATTATATCCCAAACAGTGTTATTAGAAGTGCCGGGCAAGATGAGGCCTCTTGTGAAAGGCGAGGCAAGGGGTGACATGAGGCAAGATGAGGCATTGCCTCTTGAAAGTAACAGGCAAAACCTTTTTTTTAGCGTTTAAACACCAAACTCTAATTTAAAGTTTCCTTTTGGAGCATTTGGCTTGAAAGTTAAATTTTAGGTCCTACTTGGGAAATCTATCCCTATAATTATGCTAATTAATTAGGGATGTTTATCTCTATAATTGTGCTAACCAATTAGGGTTATATTTTTATAATTATATTAACTAATAAGGAATGAAGTAATAGTATCTTACACAGTTGACTTCCCCTATATCTATATGTATGTTTGTAAGTAATTTAGTGTATGTGCTTTACTTCAAAAAGACCCTCACTTTGCCTCTCATCTATTGCTGAACGCCATCCACCTCATTGCCTTAGTGTCGCCTATCATTTGAACAACATTCATCCCAACTTTTTTATAACAAATCTACCCTAAATTATGACACTTAATTTTATTATACCCAACTTTTAATTATTTCTGTTAGATTGATCCTTAGCTGCATAAGTGTCCTTCAGCTTTTACCTTTACTAAATCTATCCTAAACTATGGTACATAATTTGATTCTACACTACTGTTAATTGTTTCTGTTGAACTTAACCTCTATGGTACATAAGCATCCTAATCAAGAACCCTGGGGAAAGTGGTAAAAGTTGATTAGCATGCTTATGTGGCATGGGGGTTAAGTTTAACAAAAACAATTAATGATAGGGTAGAATTAATTTAAATGCCATAGTTTAGGGTAGATTGTTAACAAAAAAGTTTGTGATAAAATTGTTAAAAGTAAGAAACTTTGGGGTTTTTTTTGCCATTATCCTTAAATGCAATGAAAAGATTATCATAAATGTAACGGTAGAGTAAATCAATGCTTACCTGTCACCATACCATTGTTCCCAGTGTTTACAGCCAGAGTGACAATCCAATAATTGGATTATATAGTAATATAACATGAGATTGAAATGCAACTGTACCGAGGTTCTCATTGTTTGGGAGTAGTGTGACTCGTTGTTCTTTCAAAATACTTTTAAGATATTTTTTGGCACTGTGCATTGGGGGATGGGGGTGCAACACTTAGAAAGTTATAATTGCTTGATAACTAGAGTAGTCACTCAACTTTTTGACCTTCATTGCTTGAAACTTTGTTGACGTATACAGCTCTCTCTCTCTCTCTCTCTCTCTCTCTCACACACACACACACATGCATGTGCACCTTTGCACACACAAAAACACAGAATATACTCTAAAAAATGTAGTTGATTTTGGTGATATGTTGGGAAGTTTACATGCATTTGAAGTTCTCGGCAATGTATGCAGGTTAATGCAGCAGGAGATTTATGTGCTATATGCCAGGAGAAGATGCATGCTCCCATTTTACTGCGTTGTAAACACATCTTTTGCGAAGATTGTGTATCAGAATGGTTAGTGATGTCCATTTTGACGATAAGTTGCAACAACTGATAAGTGATTTTGGTTGCATTTTATGTTTGTCTGGACATTATTGCATCCCAACTGTTATTTTGGCCGACTAACCAACATTCTGACATTCTGATTGCAGGTTTGAGAGGGAAAGGACGTGTCCCTTGTGCAGGGCCTTGG
The DNA here is from genome assembly GCA_948266635.1 of Cnidoscolus chayamansa. Lineage (NCBI taxonomy): Eukaryota > Viridiplantae > Streptophyta > Magnoliopsida > Malpighiales > Euphorbiaceae > Cnidoscolus > Cnidoscolus chayamansa. The sequence continues at coordinate 149,308 of CAOGCB011575376.1, read as the reverse complement.
TCAAACCTGCAGATCTTAGGTCGTTTGGGGATGGTTCTACTACTTTGTTCTTCCAGATATTCTAGTACTATCTACTGTAAAAACCTAGGAGTTTTTCTTCTTCGGACGTCCAAACACCTGCCCAAAGCTTGCCTTTTCCTGATCAGAAGAAATATACAAGTAAATGCGACTATTTGGCTGTGTTTTGTTCAGTAGGTACCCAAGGAAAGTTGAACTGAAGAAGTTGAATTGGTTCTGTTCCTTTGTTGTATCGAGAAAGGTTGAATGTATCTAATGGCTCTTTTAAGGACTAACCATATGTCGATGTTCATTTGAATGAAAAGCTTTTCCCTCTTAAATTGTATATATTTTCCTCAAAAGGCATTGATATTTTTACATCTTGTGTTTGGAGTATATCGAAGTTTTCACATTATCCTACTTAGGTTTATGATCGTTTGGTGTTTGATTTTTTTTTTTTTTTGACGTTATATTAAGTTGAGCATATCATGCAATTAACAGATTCATGCTTAGTGAAAGACTAATCATAATGCATGTGCAACGAAAAGAGTCATTCTCAATGGAGATTAATCCTAAATCAACTCTTTTGGTTCGACAAGCAGGCTTTGAAAGATGGTTTTGAGCATCGTTACTAAGCTGAATTTTATTTTTTTATTATTTTAGTGCGAATTTATTCTCAATCAACAGCTAAAATATGTATTATATGATATATTCATACTACTATTTCATGGTTTATATAGTTCAATGGAACATTGGATTATGACTTTTCAGGTAAAGAACCACAAAATTTTTTTTTCCAATTTATTATTTTAGTGCGAATTTATTTCTTACTAAATCGAAAAATTAATTTATAAGCAAAATTTTTTTCTTAATAAACTTATAATATAATATAATATATTTATAATTTGCATATATGTAGAATTAAATACTATACAATCAACAGCTAAAATATGTATTATAATGATATATTCATACTACTATTTCATGGTTTCTATAGTTCAATGGAACATTGGATTATGACTTTTCAGGTAAAGAACCACAAAAAAAAGGGTTTTCCAACTGAGACTGCACGCTCTAGTTTCAATCGTCCATTAACAGACGATTGTTTAGATTTTAATAATCTCAAGCAAAATCATCGTTTTAAAGATGTTGACTTAAATCTCACTGTGTATAATAGCATAACAGGTTAGTCCGAACAATTTTAAGATAATTTGTGAAATGAGGGACACGGCCGCGTTAAGGGAACATCCTTTTACATAGGCTTTGGGCAAACATATTTGTTACATGAACCGGGAAAATCAAACTTTATTTGTTGACAAAAAAAAGCTGCATACGCTATTACATATACAAAAATAATAACAAATGCTTACCCCAAAATCAGGGACAAAAACGAAAAGAAAACAGGGAGACTTCACGGCCTTCTTCCAAATATAAAACAAAGGAAGACAACTGAAATTTTGGAATCCATATTTCATAAAATATGTTGTTAATGAACAATTGAAAATCTTGATTTATGGGGATGATTTTGTGTTTGTTTTTGCATTTTCATCGAGTACCAGAAAGCTTTTTGCATCTTCTTCCTTGTTTGCAGGGATGCTTTTTGTGTCTTCTTCCCGGACAGGAGTAACTGAACTTGGTGGGGTATCACTTCTTAAATCTTCCTGCATTTCTTGTGGTAGGTTAGGCACTGCAAATATTTCCTTTGTTGCTGGTGGGCTTGCAGTTGCAGTAATCTCAGAAGGTGAGGGTGGAGAAACAGGTGAGGTTGGCGAAAAATAAAGCATCTTTGCAATTGGGTAAACTTCAGTGACTTCTTCACTGCCTTCGTCCAAATAAACAACATCTTGCATGGTGAGTTGGTGGTATTCAACAATTTCCCTCAGAAACCGATTCTCACGTGCAAACATTGAGTTTTCGTGTGCCAAACGAGCCTTCTCAGCCAAAAGTGTTTCCAGTTGAAGGCGAATCTGAATCACAAGTATGTGCATCAAGCACAATCATCTAACACCAGTTAAAGAACAAACTAATATACATTTGCAAGCATGCCCAGATAAAGGATGCAAAAACTTAAGAAAAAAAAGTCAGTACAAATCAGCTTAAATTTATTATCTAAACTACAAAAGTAGGGATAAATAGCATGCATCAATCTCACTTAAAGGTCATTGCTGTTAAAGGATTATAATAAAATAGGATTATACAGTACCAAATCATCGTCTGCTGGGTTGCCTCCCTTTTCACGACTCTCCCTCAGGATTTTATTTTCTTCCTCTAGTTGTGAGCATCTTTGTTTTGCAAACGCCAGGTCTGCTTTAACTGTTTTCAGTTCCCGAAGAAGAAGTTTTGCTTTTGCAGCAGTTGCCATTGCAACCTGTAAAACAAAAGGCCAATCATGGATTTCACCAGTTAGAAGAAGAAAAAAAGGCTAATCTCTCTCTCTCTCCCCCAACCATTTTTCCCCCTTCCCTCTCATGTTCTGACGTTACACTTGCAATCCACTTCCTATATGCTATTTCCAACAATTGCATTGAAGATTCACATAATCACTATTTTATGTGTTAAAAGAAAGTTTGAAAAAGGAATTGTTATTTTAGTATTTTTATGGCTAAAATTTATCAAAGTTAATTTTTGATCAATTTTTATACTTCCTAACTCAATTGAAAGTTTTTTCTCAACATCTGTCATCAGCTCTAAGTGTAACATCAAGCGAACCCTTAATCTGTTTGTACTTCTCTAAACCCCATGTATATGTTTTAGCAAGTGATCTTGATACTTTGGAGAGCAAATGCAGAAACTGAATCCTATTTGCTTTTTCAGATTAACAGATCTAAAACTATTGTTGCATGAACCAGTGACCCGCTATCACAAAGTTGCCACCTTACGTCGCGAGATGCCTTCAATTGATTTTCATGGTTCATTTGATTTTGCGTCTGATTAGGTTGCATCATAGGTTGCTGCCATGAACTATTTGTACCAGGAGCTTGATTTTGTGCATCAGGATTATTTCCTTTTCGCCTAATTTGCAGTTTGCGGGTTTCTTGGATAATATCTGCAGTCTTATTTTCCACAATAGTGCGACCTTCCTGGAAAAACAAGCAATTAAGTTGAAGCAACAAAATATAGTTTCTGTACCTAAAACCTACAGAGTGAAACCTCAAATACAGAAAAAAAAAAAAAAACTTATTTTTGATAGTACTATCTGTTTCATGCTCTAAAGTACCTTGCATATTTACCATCTGCAAAAGGAAACCTATTACAAAAATTGCTTGACCAACCTCAAGCCAACCCAAAGTGGAAAAAAACTAAACTAATCTGAGGCCTTTTCATATAATACGGGAGGAGTCATGACTTCTGTTCGGTAGAAATAAAGAGACTGGCTCTAATATTATTAAATTTTCTCCTGAAATCGCCCCCCCTCCCAACCAAAACCTAAGATAGTTCCAGGAACTTCCACATGATCAGGAGGGTCATGAAACGACACCTGCCTTCCAATGTGTAAGGAAATCAAGCACATCTAGGAATTCTGAAGGGATATAATAGCAGACAACGAGTTTACTTCCATTGTCGTAGAGCATCAAATAAGACTTCTCTTTCATACTGCCAGTAGTACCAAAGTCCATGCATAGACTTGAGCATAATAGATCAAAATTTACTTTTGCCTAAGAAATTGCAGCTGAAATCTCATAGACAAAATAGGCAGGATTTCTTTTTCCAAGTGTGCCTTGTCAGAATGCTGGCTACAAGTCAGTCAGAGACTCAGAGCAAGCCCAAACTAGGTGAACAGATGGCTAATTAGTAATCACAATTGTCTTGTTAATTCAATTGATATCAAAATAATGGTCGTAATAATTGTAAATGAACTTGCCTAGGGTTGAACAAGCAAGTTAATAGAAAAAAAAATCTATAAATACACATTTTACAGCAAATAATCTCGAATTCTTACCTCAAAAGCCTTTTCAAAAGTGTCACCTATCTGATTAAGGGAGGATGTGATTTTATCCAGGCCCTTCCGTAACCTAGGATTATCCATTTTTCTTGCACCTTCAGTTGTTGGGTTTGATCGCTGAGCCTGTAATTGGGAAAGAAAGACAGGATGAACACAAACCAAATATTACCATAGTTAGTTCTCAGAAATATTAGAGTTGTACTCTCTCTCTCTCTCTCATTTTCAAACGCATTTCCAAATTTTCTTGTCTGCATACTAGGCAGAAATTAGACAGAAGGAATACCTGGCCACCTACTGAGGCATCTGACATCTGGAACCTTGACCTATCAGGTGTTTCTAATTGTGATGATAAACTATCCTCGTCAAGAATTGCTTTCGCTTTCCTAGCAAGAATACCCCAAAACCCTTTAGAATCACTTTTGGCCGATGATTCCTCATATGCATCAAAAACCTACATGTTCAAGCATTACATCATATATACATAAAGCAGAATAGAAATTTTCAGAAACCAATTAATTAGAGCCGACTAAAAAAATAAGAGAGAAAGATCTCCCTAATTCTACAGAACATCAGTGCTACTTAATCCAAGTTAACAACATAGAAAATAGGCGTATCGTTAATAAAAACTTTTCATCTAAAAAGAAATGGAACCCAATACATTTTTACTTTTACCTAATGAAATTTCAATACAACATGTCAAATACTGAATCGCCAAATAAAAAAAAAAGAAAAAAAGGAAGGAGCATGGTGAATTTCCCTTGAAACGCAGACATAAATACTTAGGAGTTGATGGGTGGCATATAATCCCTTCAATTAACCTAGAGCATTGTGTGCATGCATAAAGCACCCAAAAATTACAACTACAAATTAAACATAGTATATACGATCCAAATCCAATCCAAACCGGAACGAACATTCTGAAGAGCCATGAATTTAAAATAAAAAATCAAAGAAAATAAGATCCAAAACAAATACAGCTAATCATAAGCACTTTCTCATTTTCATAAAACAGGAACCAATCTGTCAATTTCAGAAAATTACTTAATAAACAAATGTAGAAAATTTTCTTTCTTTCTGATTTTTTGAGAACCTTAGATCTCTGAGGGAAGGAATCTCCGGAATAAGCAGAGGAAAGAGACGATTCACGATGAGCGGCGGACGCCTTGATGGCCTGAGCAGCGAGAGAGGAAGACGAATTAAAAGTTTGAGATGATTTTAACATACTAGTTCTTTTAATATCGTTATCATTATCATCGTCTGACGAGCGATATATCTCTTCTTTGAAAGTGGAAGCCCTCGTGATCCCCTGTCTTCTCCTATACGCCATTTCTTTTTTCTCTGTTCCTGAGTTCAACAAATCACCGACGCCGCCGCAGCCTCACCTGTGACGGTAACCGCAATCGCTACCACAATGACAGATTAGAGGAAGAGAATGTAACAGCAGCACCGCGACCACCAGTAGCGCCACCGCCTAATGAGAAAAATATGAAAATTAAATGAGATCGTCTGTTTTGGAATTGCCTAACGAACTTCTCTTTTTTTTCATTTTCCGTCTCGGAAGCCCCCTTGTATGCGACTGGGAAAGTGTTTTTTTTTTTTTATTTTGCTTTTGGGCCCCAGAAAGAAATACTAAGGTGAGGACATTTTCATGCTTTTGAAATTATACCTACCGTCAGATTTCCAAATTTTCTTGTTCTTGATTTTCAGAATGATCCAACGGTTTCTATCCCTCCAAATTGTTGACTTCCCATTTATATTTTTATTATATTTGCACCCATTGATTTCTTTTTTTTTTTAAAGAGAATTTCATTTTTTTATGTAATAATAAATTAATTTTAATACTCATTTGATAACTGTTATTATATATAAATTGTAAATATTTTTTTTTATTAAAAATAAAGAAAAAAGGGTTCCATAAAAGTGGGCGGTGTTTCAATGTCCAATACAAGCTTTTAACGCGCAACCCCAACTCACATTCACAGGGGCATCTTTTTTGGTACTAAAAGGTTCGTAACGCTCAATTCTAAGGATTTTTTTTATTTTTTTTATTTCAGTCCGACAATATATGATGATGGGTAAATCACAATATATGATAACCTTTTAAATGAGAGGTCCAGAGATTCGATACGCACAAGAAGTTCATCCAAAGAATAAAACTCCTACACTGCCGCTGTCAGAACTCAAACTTTGGCTCTTAGATATCAATTCTGTCATCCGAGTACCAATCATGCTAAGTTCGTGACAGTTGCATCTTCTGTCGTAGCTTAAGGAGATCTTAGACGGGAAGTTTTATCTTTTTCCAATAATTTATTTATTATTTTAATGTTATTGGGCTTTCAGAAGAAATCTATGATGTTAATTCCTTGGAACGTGATTCGCACTCATCACAATAAATACTCTTAGATAAATTTCAGAACGTTTATATTTAAGCATATCCATTTTTTCGGTGCAGATATCCAAAATTTGGAGAAATAAATAAATATAACAATATTGCTTCAACCATGCAATTTAAATTTATTTTGAAATATTTAATTAATTAATTAATTTCCATCCCTGAACTAAACCTTTCAAAATGATCACATTGAGAAGATTGGTCATTGGAGCTGACAGTTTTGATCAGAACCTGATGTACCTGAGACCATGTTCTCTAAGGACCAGGAAGATGATGAATGTCACTTAACCTTTATTCCAAGATATTTTGCTGAGGAACATTGGAAGCTGAATCCAATGATTGCAACTTATCATCCATCTTGTCTTTGCTGTTTAACCCAGGAACTAAAAAACCTAGATCTCTTCCATTAATAATGGGTTGAATGCAAACCCTTTTGAATGCTGCCATTCTGATTCTGTTGAATAGTGTCACTCTTACAAGTAACTATCATTGCTGCTCAGAGCTTCTAGTCTAACATTTAATGTGACTTCCATTGAAGCTCCACTGATTTCCATTTTGTCACCAGAAGCTCTCTCCAGATAAGCATTGCACATGTCAATTCTGTCACCACTGCTTAAATTTTTAGACTTTTTAATGGTTATTGAAGTATCCATAGAAGGGGATATCCATTCAGCAAAGTTCGTCCAAGTTTTGGAGCCTTTGGCAGATTTGAAGCTGAATACGGATAACTGTTAGATTCAGTTGACCATCCATGAAACTTGCAGTGTGCAGTAGTATTAACTTTTTGGCCCTAGATCTTTAACAAAAAACATTAAGCTTTTGTCATAACTTATATCCTGCAGATTCACCTGTACACAAGAAAGGATTCAGTTCTCAGTAATCATTTATGGAAATGAGAGTTTGTATCTTGCATTAAATTACATACATGCATTAGTACTTTGGATTTACTGCAAATTGTGGAAACAATTGAATGGTTGTCATCAAAGATGAACAACCAAGGCTTATATGTAGAATGCCTATCTGATTCTGAAAAACTCGATCCTCTAGCATCTCCACCTCCTGTTGACAAAGAACTAGAGAAAAATGAGTTATCAAATTCTGAAGTTCATCATCACAACATTATAAACTAAATGTTGTTTTGCTTCCTGCTACTCTATGCAAAGTCTATTTAATCATTCAGCAAACTTTGACTTATGTTCGAAAGTAAGAAATGCAAGTACTTTGGCTATATAGAGAGGGTTATATTCCTTTAAGAACATGAAAAACCTTCCCAGCTAGTTCATCAATGGCACGAGCCTGTAGCAACAATGAATTGACATCCCATTGAAAAGGAAATATTTTGGCTGAAAATAGTAAGAATATTGCTTCAGAATTTTAACAAATAGTTGATAATGCATTGCATTTCTCGGTATTAGAAACACATCACACTTCAGGGCAAAATCGATTAGATCTTTCAGGTTTATGGAATGGCAAGATTTGGTCACACATTAACACCAGAGTTGGAACCAGAAGTAGAGTAATACTTGAGAAAGAAGCAAACCTCAAATTGTTCAAGACTATTATACATTCCTTCATGAAGTTTAGCTCTCATGGTCCCAAAATCCATAGGCTCTTTGATGATTTCATAGTAATTTTCTACCTAAATTGGAGAAAAAGAACTCAAGTATAATGGATGAGAAAGGAAATGGCGTTAATTACATATGAACAGGAAACATTTAGCCAGATGCTAAACTCATTTGAATCAACTGGTTCTGCGAATATTTCATGAGTATCTCTCCTAGAAGTTGAAAATAAAGAAATAAATAAATTACAAAAGCAAAGAAGAGCAATGAGAAATTATTGATGTAAATGTTTATAACTTATCATAATCTTAGTAGCTTATTGAACTTATCATTTGAATTTAATAGTTTTGAAAGAATAGCAACCTATATCAAGGATAAGCTTAAGTATGTGTTTTTTTGGCATCTGTGACACATATAGCGAAGAAAATGGTGGACCTGACATAGAGAAACTAAAGTCAGAAATGGAGAAAATTGAACATTCAAGATTCCTAGTTTCAGAACAGAAACTTAACTTGGCTTGTTAACTCTATCTTCATCTATTTTGCAATCTTTACTTTGCACAATCTCCTGATCTGGAACACAAAGAACCATGCCAATTTAAGTGAATTCTAAAGAAGGCAATTAAAGTTATAGCTCAGAGGGAGCAAAAGGCAGATTGCTATTTCTTAGAAGATCTTCCTGACTTGCTCGTCTCCCATCCTGTTCATCACTGGATTTTGGATCCTGAAACCAAATTCACACAACATAACAAAGACTTCATATTATCTTCGTAGTCCCAAGTTATTGAGGAAGGACCAAAAAGCAAGTTCATATGCATCATGAAGAAGTACTAATCAGCAATCATCACAAGGAACAAGTTTTGACGGAGTGAATATTAGTACCTTGAATTATAGTTAAATGCCTTGTTAACACCAAAAAGAATGCCATAATAAAACATTTTGGAAACAAAACAAATAAAAATTTGAATTCTTTAAAATTGTGGAGAAGCAGATGACTTATTAATCCTGATATGAAGATTAGCACAACTGCCTTGCTAGTCTCGAGAAAATAGCATCAAAAAAAATATTAAAAAATGAAGATAGCTTGAAATCCGAAAATAGATATTAAGAGAAGACAAAAATTTGTAATATGATCAGAAAACAATAAAAGAATGTTCCTGTCAAATTGTGGGGTGTTGTCCAGTTGCAGGTCTACTGATGTCTCTCAAGTAACAGCAAATAATGCTCAACAATCACTTTGTATCTACTTTATAAGCCCTCTTTAAAATTTAAACACCACAACAAACAAGATCCCAAATGGAAGTAAGCTGGCATGACAACTCAAGCATTGCAATGAACAAGAAAAAAGCACAAAACATACACATGGGCTAAAAGTTTTTCGATACGAAACAACTAAAATTGTTGAAAATGATAATAATAAAGAAAGAAATAAAGGAAGGGTTTACATAATAAATAACTAAGGCAAAACCTGTTGAGCACTGGAAAGAGGAGAAACTATTTCTTGAAGAGGTCTCAGCTTCCTCTTCTTTTTGGCCCTGGTCCGGGAGACTGGACCCTTACCGTTGCCCGCAGTATGGTGGCGTTTCTTTTGCTGGTGCTCTACATGTAAACTAGTGCTAGTACCAACATGAAAGCTCGATGGCTGAGCCTTCCTCGCATCCAAAGCAGATATTCGGGGCTCCTCCTGTGCCCTTCTCTCCACATCCCCCGCATTTGTACTTTTATAACAACAACATCCTCCATTACTAACATAATTTCAAACCTTAGTCCCCATGTATGCATTTTTCACAGAATGAGTGAGTGCATGAAACTAAACCAGTGAATGTTGAGCTTGTAAAGAATGGGAAATGTGAGTTTACATTGAAGAGATACAGCTAGCAATTGGTATTCTTTTCCACTTTTGAGTGATATGGAAATTCCAAGTAAGGAAAATGCATAAACCCCAATTGAATGCTGCCACTTTGTTCCTATTCTGGCTTGCTCAAGGCTTCAAATATCACAAGTACTAACAGAAAATAAATAAAGAAAATCTCCATGCTGGTTTATTCAGGAAAGGAGAAGCATGACAATTAAACAAAAACTGCATAATAATGAAGAGGGTACTGACAGGATAAGTGGAGGGTAGAGTAAGGTAGCAATTCCAGACAACATAGGGCGAGACAGATCGCAACCGGACAAGAAACGAATCCGTTGAAGGACTCTCTATAACAATAAATCTATTTGAATTTCGTTTCTTATAATTTACAAGGAATGGGCCTAACAGGAGCATCTTGGTCTCCTCTCTGCAGGCCCGTCTGGATATTTTATAATTCTTTTAGAATGTTTTATTTCTTTTTCATTTTATGATATATACAAGTAGAAATTATTTGGTAAAAATGGGAAGTTAAATTTATATTTAATTTAATAAAAATATAAATGAAAATTAAAATGTTTAACAAAATAATAAGAAGAAGAATATAACAATATTGAGATATTTCTGTAAATTTTTCTAAAAGAGAAAAGGCAGAGGGAAGCGGTTGGTGGATGCGCATTGTCAATGATGGAGAGCGTTCTGTTTAAGGGCCCAATAGATAGATAGATAGATAGAGAGACTCTCCGTTGCGTTGCTCCGTCGTCTACGCTGAGCCGATCCATATCTACTCTACGAACACGCCTAGTCGCGCGTGAGAGTACCACAATCAACTAAAGCTTTCAAGCCTACAAGGGTTTTCGTTTTCGATGATGGGTTCAGCTACTCTCTCTTTCTAATCAGACTACACTCTGTATATATACTGATAAGATATACATACGACTTGACAACCATGATCATTGATAAGGATGCTTGCTGACTGAACCCTCCAACACGCTTTCCCTTCCTCTTCTTCTTCGTCGTCGTCGTCTTCTTCTTCTTCTCCTACTCCTCTATATTATAAACCATTTTTCCACCAACCCACCTTCTGTTCTTATTGTGGTTGTCAAAATCTCAACCCTTTCTTGATTTCCTCATTAATTTTGTTGGTTTTTTTCATTTTATTCGATTTAGTTTTGGGTTTTACTCTACTGTTCTAAAAGCCTGAAGCTTGTGATTGGACCTTGCCCTTGGCTATCCTGAAGATCCAAGCTTTTTCAAGTTCGGAATTGATATTCTGGTAAGTTTTTATTCCTTTTTTTTTTTATCTTTTCGAGATTTCTTTTATGCAATTGAACTATCAGCCTGAATTAAGTTCAGAAAGAACTATCAATTGGACATTATATTATGGAATTGCAATGAGTTCTTATAATGGAGACGGCCTAGTCTTGTCGTATAGCTCGAATTCAATGATGGGCATTCATACTCTATAATGTGAGGATGCAATTGAGAGCGATTGACTTTACTTTGAACTGTTTCGAAGATGGATGGATACTGTGATTGCTCTAAAATGCCGTGTCTGTAACTTTGATTTTGTGGACATCACTAAATTGCATTCTTTTTAACTATTTGTTTTTATTTAAAAAAAAAAAAAAGAAGAAATCTTTCTTGTAATTTATCTGTGATTCTGTGTGTCGAGATTTTGAGGAAGTAGATATCTGCCTGGTGTTTGTCATTTCCCTCGTTACAAGGATAAGTTTGAGGATAAATTTGAGTGAAGATTAACTTATACTAGTTCTGAAGGTTCCTTTGTTAACTAACTGCAGTAGTCAGCAATCCAGAAATATTGGCATGCCTCTGAGCAATAATCCAAATAGTCGTTGGACTTGCTTATTGTTGGCGTTCATAAAAGGTTGTATGATGTAAGGCATCACTATTTGCATGACTCGTTTTTTTTTTTTTTTTTTGTGTGATGGAATGCTTTGAATAACCTACGTCTCCACTCCCTTGCATTGCTGGTTAATGTTTTATGTAGAATGATAGGTGCTCAGAACATGACCATTTCAGCTATTATTTTCACATGGTTATCCCATCATGATTGTCAGACATGAGGCCAACAATGATCAATTTCCTTAATTCGCAGAATCATTAAGTTAAATCTCTAGGAGAATAATTGAACATGTTTTTACGTATGCCTTTGTGTCACACATTGACTGGTGGAAAATTACTCACACTTCTGAGATTAGAATACCTAGCTACTTGGGCTAGTTTCCCAGTAGTTGAGTGCCTAACCATTACATCCTATGTTATGGTTCAAATCTTAAAAATCTCATTCTGTTTTAAGTATTTCTGAAGTACCAAAAAGGAAAATAATATCTAGCCATTTATATCTGCATTTCTTCCATCCATCTTAACTTGCACTCTTCTCTCTCTCTCTCTCGCTTCCCCTCAATTTGTTTTTTGATATTTTCTATACTTTCAGAATGGATGCAGAATCAGAAAGAACTTCACAAGATGTGCCTCTATTTACTTCTAATGGCCATGCAGATGGTTTAGTGGTTGACCATTCTGTCAATCCAGCAGCATGTGTGATGTGCAGAAGAATTTTTAGACCTGAGAATGATGATCTTGAAACTATCAGTATATGTGGGGACTGTAAATTTTTGCTGCTTGAAGATCATGGGGACTCCACGCTTCATTCTCTTCAGAGGAGGCCACACAGAGGCAGAAGATCTAGGTACAGCAGCTCTGAGTCGATTGAAAATCATTTTTCACAACAGTTATCACATATGATTAATCAGGCCAGGCAAAACCAGTCCATTGTACCTGGTCATGACAATCCATCTGTAGATGGAGATACGTCTGTTAGAATGTTGCAGCACACAAGCTCCCATACAACACCAACTGGTTCTAGACGATGGCGGCGGGTTTTCTCAGACACTGAGAGTGAGGGTTTTGATAATTTGGATTCGCTTTATGGTGAAAATGAAACAACTCCCAGTGTCAGTTGGTCCAGGGTTTATCATGGTGAGAGTGATGCTGTTTCTTTTAGTGCATATGGGGACTCTGATGTGGATGCAGATGGACGTAGCTTTGTAGATACTGAGATGTTCATTCGTCCAAATGAGGGAAGCAATATTGACAGTGATACTGACATTGATCCAATGCATGCTGGTCTCAACCATTGGAATTCAGATGGTGAGGAGGATGAAGAAGAAGAAGAAGATGGTGAATGGGAAGAAGCTGATATTGAGGAAGGCTCAATTGAATCTGTGGTCGTAGGACCAAGGCTTGAAAATTATCTAATTTCAAGTCCAAATGAAGGTAATGGCTCCAGTAATTGGCGTCAACCACTATATTCTCCTGAATTTGAGGGCCTAATTCACTGGAGAATCAGGCAAGGTAGACGAGCATATAACAGGGACATCTTTGAGTACTCAGAAGAATCAGAATTACCGCAATATGTAGGAAATTCTGGGGACTATCTTGATGGAAGAGGCTTTGAAGAATTTCTTGAACATCTTGCAGAGACTGACAACTCAAGAAGAGGAGCACCACCTGCATCTAGGTCCTTTGTGAATAGCCTGCCTCTCGTGATCATTAATGAGGAACATGAGAAGCATGATGGTTTATCTTGTGCAATTTGCAAGGATGTTCTGTACATTGGCACTAAAGTTAACCAGCTTCCTTGCCTTCATCTATATCACCCCTATTGTATTTTGCCATGGTTGAATGCCCGGAATTCATGCCCTCTCTGTAGGTTTGAGCTACCAACTGATGACAAAGAATATGAGGAGGGTAAGCGATATAATAGCAATAGAGTGGGGATTCATGAAACTCAGCAGCAGGATCCAAGTGAGGACAGTTACTCTAATGTCTCAGATGGAAGTGAAGCAAATGAAGATGGTGAATTTGACCAAGGTGGAATGGAGCGAAGGCAACCTCTAGACATGGACCCTCCTGCAAGCAGCTCTGGAAGAGAAGGCAGTAGAAGGAGATGGCTTTTTCTTGCTGCTGCTCCAATTGTCAGTCTTGTTGGTATTGTGCTTGTATTGTGGCTAGGAAATCCTCAACGAAGAGTGGCAACTCATCATCCCAACTCTCCTGAGAGAGGGCTTCATCAAATTCACGTTCCTGGTTCTTCCACACCCAACCAAAGAGGCAACAGAAGTCGGAGATGGTGGTCACTTTTCTAAGTGATTCCATGCTTGGCTGATGGACCTAATCCAGAACGTTTATACATGCTTATCACCAATTGGATATGCATGTAAACAATTATAGTAATCTTCTGATATTTTTAGAATTCTAACACCTGGTCTGGTCTGGTTTCACTATCATGGCACCATGAATAAGTAAATTTGGAAAGTAGATTCGCAAGCCTTAGGTAGTTCCACGGAGAATGGTCTTTTCTCTTTTCTTGGCTGAAAAGGGGTTTGGTAAAAACTTCGAACAGTCTGCATTTGGTTCTATCAAATTGAGCTGCTGGCTTGTCTTTGTATCAATGAAGTGTAGAGTTGAGGTAGAGTGTATGTGGAATGTGTAAAGAGTGTGCATGACTAGGCATTGCTATTGTATATGATTAACTGGCAACATGGATGAAAGCATTCTGGGAAGAGGACGCATCTGTTTCCTTAATGTTATCCGTCTAAGTCCTTTCGCTAATATTTGCGACCAGCAGCAGCAGAATCGCTGCCTTCTCCTATTATAATTTCTGTTCCTGGTTTCTGTATTTTCCTAAAGAGCCATTGTGTTGCTTCTACCTATGGTGATTTTCTTTTGTTAAACTTGGGGTGGTTTTTGTTGGGTTCCTGTAATTTACTAGTGGTGATGCGTCTTTATCTAAATTATTATTATTTTTTTTTGGTCTCAAACAATCAGGGGTGGGTTTAGGCCACTTATATTGTTTTACTGTTCTTAGTGATTGTTGTTGTATATGTTGCTAATCTCAGCTGAGTTTTTAAAAAAAATTCTTTTTTAATTTTTATTTCAAAATTATTCAATTAAAACATACTTGTGTTTTATAAAATTAAAATTTTTAATTTTTTTTAAAATGATACACTAATTAACTCGTTTAATTTTAATAAAAGAGATTAGACTAAATAATATGAATATTCAAAACTACATAGATTAAATAATATAAATATTTAACTTACAGAAACAAAATAATATGAATATTTATAGGCCATTTTGAAAGAATTAAAAAGTTTAATTTTACAAATTATAAAAATATTTTTAACTAAATGATTTTAAAATAGAAATAAATTTCATAATAATTCTCTCTTGGTGTGGAAGAGAATGGCAAATAATTGCACATACATATGCGTCAACATCTCATATCATTTCATGATAGTGCTATTTTTTTCTCTATCATGTTCGAAATATATCACATGCCTTGCTAAATTTTATTTACCCTTTTCTATCATACAAAAGCAAGTTCACTTAATGTTATTGGTAGGTTATTTTCTTTTCATGTCCTTATAATTAATATGAATTGAAATTGGGAAATCTATTAATCCAAATTTTAATTTATTTAACAATACTCCTTATTTTAAAATTTCATCATATTTGATACATATTAGATACTCAGATGTGTAGTAATCACTAATACTCACAACTCTTACTGCCATGACCCCAAGGATTTGTAGTGAATTCACAAATCACATAATCCCCCCAAGATTAGAGCAATGGAAACAATAAAAATGTTTCGCCATCTTATCTGTAAGAATGACATTCTGAAATCTGTCTCAAGAACTGCTATAGACAACTTTCCATCTCAGTAAATTTCATTTTTCTTCAATAACCTACTTGGCTATTAACACTTGCAGCGAAATACATCAACATGAAGAGGGTAGCTACATGTCGGCAATAGTTGCTGTAGGTTTGCAACTCAGAAGAGAATGTTGATATAAAGAACAATCCATCCGGCCATTGAGAAAACAGCAAAAATATGAACCCAAAACAGGACAGCAGCAGCCTCTCTTCCACAACCTCTCAGATTAGCAACAGCACCTAAGGACAGTGAACATATTATTAAGTTCATACTATTCTTCCCTCTATGTAAAACTAACTAACAGTCAAATTTTGTTAATATTTTGATAAAGTCGGCGTGAAATGGAAGATCTCACCTGCCAGGACAGATGTAGGCATTGTATGTTGAAGAAGTAGGACAAACCGGAACATCTTATCACCAGCAGGAAGGAAACCAAGCTTATCAGCCAACGTTACAATGCCAAGTCCAACGGGAGGCACCAAAACTAGCCGAGCAAATATAATAGCAGCAGTTGTCCGTAAACCAAGTTTAGAACTTCCTGGTCCTGCAAATGAAACCAACGGTTGTCACACAGATTGATAAAAAGACATCCAAGAGATGGCAGACATCAATGAACTTAGAAAGTTGAACTTACCATCGACAAGGTTGCCTCCCAGAGCCAACAAAATGCACGGAATCATGGCCTCCCTGATTTATAGCACAGACGTATTTCAAGGTCAAATACCAAGAGATTGACTTGAACACAAATAGTTTATCACACCAAACAAAGGAAATTGGCTAGCACAAATAATCACATATTTCAGAAATATAACTAGGTCGATAGTGCACATTAAATTAAGGAAATTAAACCTCATGTACCAGTCAGACATTTTGATCTTAGGAAATATGAACACATGCAACTGTAGAATAATATAGTTATTCAAACAAGGACTGCGTGCTATGTGTAACCGTATTTTTAGAGTTTGCTTGGGTCAGCATGCAGTGCTATAAGCTGTTTACACTGTTAGTACATACCAGTACTATGACTCTTTTGAATACCAACTAGATTTTATATTTGAGTTGAATGCCCACAGTTGGAACCACAAATGTTGAACATTGTTAAGAAAATAGGCTGAGTCTAACTCCACCCCAACAAATAACTCAAGAAGGGAGGTGTGCCCAAAGCCTTATAAGTAGCACATAATACTCATTCTAAATCGATGTGTAATTCAACACAATCACCTTACACCCAGACCAATTAGAATGTGAAACACAAACGGGAGGCCCAACACACCTAGCCCAAATACAAATGGAAGGCCTAACATTGGATGAGAGACTATGATATTATGTTAAGAAAATAGGCCGGGCGTAAGAAGAGTGTGTTGAATCCCACATCGGTTTGGGATGAGGACTATGTGCTGCTTATAAGCCTTGGGCACCCCTCCCCTCCCTTCTCTTGAGCTAGCTTTTGAGATGGAGTTAGATCCAACCTATTTTCTTAACAAGCATAAACAAGATCTTCCATAGCTGGATGTTGTATTTCTTGTAAATGATATGTATGATGAATCTGATTTGTTTCCTCCTACCATGTAGAGGAGGGTTTTAAAGTAGACATAGTCCATCCTTTAAAATAGAACATGTTTTTCCACCCATAAAACAAAACTAGAATTTAGCAGCTTTCAAAATTTCATAGCGCCAGTATCTGTGCTTCTAATATATCAACTTATCAAGCACTTATTAGATCTACAAACTCAAATATACAAAATTTGAAGCAGTGTTTTCATTTTTAGTTCTTTGCATCATTCGCATGTCGACAAAACCTGGAAATAGCAAAATCTCCAAGTTCCAATATATATGCCCAAAGGATCAGAAAATACAAGCCACCAATATATATATATACACACTTCTGTACAAGTAGTGACTGAGCATACCCAAGAATATTGCAGCTGTCAGTAAAAAAGTATAATGGAGCATCAGTTGTAAAGATCAACCGCTTCAAAAATGGTACTGCTCCAAGAGACATGGCTAGGATCTGCATCCAAATATTCTTTGATTAATGAATGAATCAACCAGGAAAAAAAATGAATATAGCTGCTACTATAGCTTCAGCATACTTCACCACCATAGAAGAAATATGAAATATCTCCAACTGTGATGCCTAGATCTCATATTAAGATTTCAAAGTTCACAGTTAAGAGCAAAAAGGAGCCATCAGCTCAAAAATAAACAATACCCCTAGAAAGAGAGAAACTTACAGAAGCAATAATAGGGGGTTGGAGGATTTGCTTGAGCTTCAACTTCTCGTATAGGAAAACTAGCAATTTTTGAATCTGCAAGAAGAGATACAAATGAAACTGCTGTTTATGGATGAGTAAGTATTACCATGATAAAGCACTAAAACTCTGTCAATAAATTCTAGAACAAATCGGATCAGCAAAAGTTTCATTTCCATAGTGATTTATTTTAAATTTAGGTACTGGGTATAGGTTACCAAAACCCTCAAAAAAATATCAAGAACCGGTGCAGTTTTCAGAAAGCCAAATTATAATATTTCACCTTAACAACATTAAATATACAGCAAGCAACTAACACCGAGTACCATAGATAATTCACATAGAAGGGTATATTAAAAATTACCTTTGAAGGATCTGATTCTATTGGTTTATCATCCTCCTGGGTAAGCAGGGGCACTTGCTCAGGAGCAGCATCTTTTGGAGGGCTTTTAGATGGAAGATATCCATCCTCAATATCAAACGTACCATCAGGAGGAGGTGACAACATATGAAATACATATGTGTATAAGATGATTGCACCAACCTGGCATGCATAACCCAAACTTATCAACTCAATATTTTGTGATTCATTGCATGTGATTAAACTACATCCTGAAAATCATGGGGCTCATGAACAAATATAGTAAACCATGCATCGGACAGTAATCCAACTTTTTTCTACCACATCGATGCACCTACCTTTCTCGCTAAAGAAATATGAGTTATTTCTAATTTACAAGATACTAAACAGTCAAGTAACTTCATTCACATAACTTATAATCAGTATAGTGTCTGAACACTAAAAGAATGTTTTAGTTAAAAGAAAAGTTCCAAACAAATTTCATAGGAAAAAACACAAGTAACTTAGAAGTATATATGCTATTTATCAAAGGAGAGGATCTGTGTAAACTATAAACCATAACCAGAGTCTGACAGGTTCACCATCAGAAGTCCAATTACAATGTGCAAGAAACAACCACCAGTAAGAGACATTCAAGACCCACCCACTGGCCAAATGAGATATAGGCAGTCCCATCTGTGCTGCATTTTTCTGAGTCGCCAAAAGGATTGGATTTATCTCTGCATAGAGCTGCAATTAGGACAAGCGGAACATTCCCAATATTCCCTGTATTCAATATTAAAGCCACCGTAAGTTAAGGACTTCAAAATGCGGAAGCATCAACACACAAAAGAACATTGTTCAGGAGATTTTAATTGCATATTTTGTAATGAAAGCAAGAAGCTATTTTCATACAAGAATATCAAAATTTCCAGGAGCAGCGGCTCACCAATTCCAATTTGTATAATAGTGAACTTGAAATATGGGTATGGGGGGCGAACAACATATGCAACAACAGAACCTATTAGTGAGCCTGATGTAGCGCCTATAACAACATTTACGGGGATAAACCACCTGTAACAGGATAAAGTGGTCTTAAATTAAAAGCTATTAAATAGAGGCAGCAAAGAGAAGGGGGAACAAAAAAGAAACTAATGGTTACCACTCCAACATCTTCTTCAATGTAACAGCTTGCCCAAGTTGAGAGAATATCAAACAAGGAAGCAAAAGCGAAAAAACCAACTGCAAAAAAATGGTTGAAAAAAATCCATTATGATCTACAGAGAGAGAAAATCTGAAGAAGAGAAGGGAGCTGGTTTAGTTACCCCATTAAGGAGCTTTCTTCCACTGGCAGGCAAAATATTAACGTATTTGGAGGCCATAAGAAATCCCAAGAAGCACATTGTAAAAACTTTTGCTATGGGAAGAACAGCAATTTTGATGGTGCCAATGACCGACTCTCCCGCTGCCTGGTTCTCCACGGAGGCGGCTACTGCAGATAAAAACCTCTCGACCGCGTGAGACATCTCTAAGTTGGAAGAATCCCAATTCTCCGCTCATTAACTGCCTCAAATTGCAGACAACTCTCAGACTACCCACCTGAAAAGAAAAATGTTTGACTCCAGAAAAACAGAGATGATGTGATGAGGAAAATTAACAAACATACACAAATAAAAAAAAAAAAACCTTACCAAAATTCAGAATTTCAATAGAGCAGATCCAAAAGCATACAGCTTATTGGATTGAAAGAAACGTTTTGTTGAGAAAAAACAAACGCCTCTCTTTACTCCCAACTCCAATCAAAACTCATCACTTTCTCTGCAAAATTCAACATACAGCAATAAATATATAAATCTGCTGAGAATTACTAAAGCAAAACAACTGAGAATCTGGAGAACACAAACATTAAGAAGAAATACATAAAAAATCCTCTGTAAAAGTTCGATTATCTCCTAAAATCAACACCTATCAAAGACGAATCACCGCCGATTCACGTGAACTTGAAAGATGAATTCGACACTTCCAGATAAAATCAGCTCAAAATAATTGTTCTTCAAAATATAAATAAATAAACAATCCCAATTAATTATAAAAAAAAAAAAAAAAGCAAAGCCAGAGAGAGAGAGGGAGAGATTCTCTACGGGCACATACATACGAGTAGAGAGTAGAGGAGAGGAAGAGAAGAGAGAAGCCTAAGTTAAAACGATCCGTTTCTCTCTTAATCTTCTCTTCAGCTTCCCACGTTGTTTAAACGTAATTTTGTTAAGACTACAAATCTCGTTTCTCTTCAAAAAAAAAATCACAAATGCGTGTTTCGGTGATGAGTGATAGAATAGAATATGCTTTATGATGAGGTGGCAATAGGAACTTCGGTTATGCTTGAGAAGCAGCTTTCTTTCTGCTGTGGAGCTTTTGGCTTCTACCTTCTTCGCTTGGGCGTTTCCTTATTATAAAACCATCCTGTTATATTGTGACACATTTCATCAGATTCTCTGTATTTTGTATGCAAATTACGTGTGGGCCCGGAGATAATCACGTATATCTGTATTTCCACGTGGATTTCCGGATGGTTATTCCGTACTTATAGTATGAATACATAATATAGCACTTTAAATAAATATAAAAAAATCCTTTTATTTATTTATTTTATTTTATTTTTCTTCAATGCCCTTTGAAGGGCGGAGACGTACTGTGCGATCTGCCTTCCCGTCCACAGCTACCAAATTTGCACTTACCACAACTACCAACTGACCCATCCCCTGCTTGGAATAACGGTTCGGTTTTTCTTTTCTTTGCCAATTATTAAATTTAAATAATTTTTAACATTAATTCTCTAAACCCATTAATTTAAAAAAAATCATATTTAATATTATAAAAATTATATAAAATAATACTACTCGTTCTTCAAGAGAATGTGTAAGTTGATGAACTCCGAAAAATATTAAATAACTATATTTTGCAAACCATTATAATAAAATTTACTTATAGTGACTTTCCATTCTCGAAACTCATTAGTTATATTTACTAGTTTCTATAGAAACAAAAGCTTTAGAAAAATAGAAAAAGAAAATACAAGGAAATTATTATTATTGAAAAAAAAAGGGAGTTTTTGGCAGATTGGATTGCGGTGGTGATTGTGACGATGGCGGAGGCAGAATCAGTGGTGAAATGACAAAAACGCTAAAAGTGCAAATCTCAACTCACATCTAATTTAGAAAATTAATTTAAGAATTTATTAAATATTTATGTAATCTAATTATATGACATTTTAATTTTTATATAATTTTAAATTATATTTTTATAATTTTAAATTCGAATTTAAAAGTAAATTTAGATGGAATATGATTAAATCTAATTAAAAAATATTCAGCAGTATTTTTCTATATTATTAAATGAGCATAATTTATTTTAAAATGAAATTTTCAAGCAACTTTAGAAAATTTAATAATTCATTAAATAAATTTTGCTGAAATTTGAAGCGTAATAATACATAATTGACAGAAAGCCAATAGCTGATCAAAGTGAAATCATGCAGGACCAACACAACATAATCGTACATGGGATACACACAGTAACTACCATACACCTACCGCAATTAATTCATAAAAAAAATATGACAATTTATTCTAAATGTATAATTTTGTTAAGGTAATTTAACAAACGTATTTTAAGATTCCTTTCGTCCAAACTCTATCAATTTTCTGTGAAAATATCTTTCTTTTTTTTTTTTCTTTATTTCACTCTATCATCCTTTTCAAATTCAAACATTTTTTTATATAAATTGATAAAAAAAAAACTCAGAATTAAAATAAATTAAAATAAAATTTAGAATCGACTAATTTCATAACTCAATAGAATATAAGAAAATCAACTAAAATAATAACTTAAAAATAAAAGAATAGCCAACTGAATTAGAGTTATTCGGAATTTAAAATTAATATGCAAAATAAATAATTTCTTTCATAAAATTAATTTAAAGTCAAAATTTTTATAATTAATAAATATTAAGAGATAATATGATTTTGTTATGTAATTTATATATTTATTTATTTTTCAATTTTTATTTTTTAAATTATTTTTAAAGATTTTAATCTATTTCTTATAATTATTTTTAAATATATATATATATATATTAAATTATTTAATTATTTAAAATTTCATAAATTACTGAGTTATACTATAATTGTATTTTAAATATTATAAAAAATATTTAAATAATTATATATATATATATATATATATTAAAAATATTATGTTATTTTTAATTAAATTATCTTTATAATTTAAACATTACATTAAAATATCTTATAGTTTAAATCAAATTATAAGAGAAATTTAATTTATTTGATCAAATTATAAAGATAAAGTGATAATTATTTTTAAAATTTTTAAATTTATTTATTATATCAATATAAAAATATTCATTTAATATATATAAAAAAACATATTTTTATAATGATTAAATATTAAAAAATAATATAATTAAAAAACTTCTTATAAATTA
Organism: Cnidoscolus chayamansa; assembly: GCA_948266635.1. Lineage (NCBI taxonomy): Eukaryota > Viridiplantae > Streptophyta > Magnoliopsida > Malpighiales > Euphorbiaceae > Cnidoscolus > Cnidoscolus chayamansa. The sequence goes on along the minus strand of CAOGCB011575376.1, from coordinate 126,721 downwards.
AAAAATCTAAAAAAAATTAAAAAAAATGATGTTGATTTATTCTATATAAATTAATAATAAATAAGTATATTTTTATAAATAAAGATACTATAAATAAAAATATAAAAAAAGGACACGTATTGGAATATTTTACTTTGCATTAATGTGAATAAATTAATTTACATACCCAACAACTTTAATTAATAATGTTTTATACACACCCACTTAAAAAGAGTAAAACGTAACTAAAATAACATAAATGTGGTTCATCATTTAAGTCAATTTTTAGTCTTTTCGATTTGCAATAAACCCATCGTTTTAGGCAATCTGTTAAATGTTTTTAATTAAAAATATTTTTCACATCGCTAACTCTATTTCTCGAAATTTTTTGATTCATGACCAAAATATTGTCATAGCGTTTTCCATTGCTTCAACATTAAATCGATATTATTTTTTTTATTTTTATAGATAACATTCACTATCATTTTAATCAAATATCTCTATTATTTTTCTATTATTAAATAATATTTGTGGTTTATAAATAACAAGTTAATTTATTTATTTTATACACGAGTCATTCATTTACAAATTCTCTTATTCTTTATACATCACCAATAACACTTTTAAGAGTAAAATAATTAATTTTGTGAGTTTTATTTCTTACAATAAATATATATATATATATATATATATATATATATATATATATATATATATATATATTATTTGAGCATTGAAAAAATATCAGTTCAGTAATCTCTTAGTTATACACAAGAGTTTCAATAGATTGAAATATCTTGCGAGAGAGACGTGGTTAAAATTTACTCGGTGCAGACGGGCTATTTTCTCTCAAAGGACAATGTTTAAATTCAATATGTTTTAATTCACAAATATCCCAGGTTATTCTAAATTTTTTTATTGAATTATTATTATTATTATTATTATTATTTTGATTATTGTTAAAGTTGTGTATTGCTATTTTTGTTTGATTAGTTTAATATCTTTGACATTGATTTGAAGTTATTAGAAATTATTTTCAAAACAATTGGCATAGATGCTCACAGGTCTGTTACCAATTTTTATATTTTCTTGAGCAATGCTCTTATTTCTTGAAAATCAAAGAAATATGCCACAGTTAGTCATTCTTGAAGCCGAGTACAAAAATATGATAACTACAATTTGCGGACTTCAATGAATATACTAACCGCTCAAAGAATTTCATATACTCACTTTGATTCCCTATTATGCGATAATAAAGTTAATTTGCATATTTTAGCAAACTCAGTGTTCCATAAAATAATTATGCATTTGCATAAACACTGTTATCTAGTCTGCGACCAACTCAATAAAGGCTTTAGATGCTCTTGACATCTATCCAATTCTGAGCAACTCGCAAATATTATTAGCAAGTATCTTTCCACAATTATTTTTCTCCTTCGTATACAAGCCGGAGTTAGTTGATTCATTAATTCCAGCTAGCTTAAGGGGATGTTGAGATACTTATAAAAAGACAAATACTGAGTCTTGATAAAAGACAATTATCCTAAAAAATTTTATTTTGATATATTTTCATATATAAACTGAGTCCTAATCAAGTACAACTAACGCCTCACATATTCATAAATCAATGAAAAAAAATAAAAATTCCTTATCTTAAGGGCTATGCATCCCTTACGTGTATTTGCAGTCATTCTTGAAGACGAGTACAGAAATATGATAACTACAATTTACGAACTTTAATGGATATAGTAATTGCTCAAAGAATTTCAAGTACATATATTCACTTTGATTCCTTATTATGCGATAATAAAGTTACTTTGCATATTTTAGAAAACTCGGTATTTCATGAAATAATTATGCATTTGATTTAAACTGTTGTTTTGTCTGCGACCAACTCAATAAAGGCTTTAGGTGTCCTCTGCATCTATCAAATTCTGAGCAACTCGCAAATATTATTAGCAAGTGTCTTTCCACAATTATTTTTCTCCTTCGTATGCAAGCTAGAATTAGTTGATTCATCAATTCCAGCTAGCTTAAGGGAATGTTAAGATAATCATAAAAAGATAAATACTGAGTATTAATCAAAGACAATTATCCTAAGAAATTTTATTTTGATATACTTTCATATATAAACTGAATCCTAATCGAGTATAACTAACCTAGAAAATTTGGAATATAAATAGATTATGCCTCACACATCCATAAATCAATTTAAAAAAATTTTATTTGCCGTTGAGTCTTAAAAATTCCTTATTTTAAGAGCTATGCATCCCTTACGTGTATTTTTCATCATCGAAAGATTCTTGATTCCTTTGCCTTATATATTTATTTTAGTTTATTTTGCTATCTGTTATTTTTTTTCAAAAACAAAGTTCCATCTTGTTTTAACCTTATTATGAAATTTATTAAAATACAAATAGAGTACATCAAATTTTGGCCATTATGCATTTTACTTTTAAGTTCAAGTTTTGTCTTCTCTTTCATTCAATCAATCAAATTCAAATTTATTAACTTATATTTTATAATTAAGTTAAACTTATATTTAATTGATTGATTATATACTCTTAAATATAAGAAACAATAAATGATTATTAATTGATTATGCAATATTTATTTTAAACTAAAAAAATTAAATTAAATAAATTTAATTTATATTTTCAATTTCAATTTTATTTTTTTACAAAAATATAAATTAATTACAAATCGAATAAAAAAATTCGATTCAATTCAATTCAAAATTTTCATTTAATTTTATATGTTTGCCTTACAAATATTAAATAATTAGTATTTTAAAAATAAGTATTTTCTATAGTGTAAGGAAATTGAAAAAAGTTATCTAGAAATGAATAAAATCAAGAAAAAAAAAAGGGAATTGTCATAAACAAACAAACTCTAACAACTCTTTTTTTTTTTTTTTTTTTTTTTTTTATTTTTATAGAAAGTACTTACTTTTAAAATGGTTTATATCGTTTAAATGGCCATAACTAAGGTAAGTCAGATTTCTTGGACGCTAAGTTATCAATTATTTACGATATTATACGATTTTTTTTTAATTAAACTTTTTTTCAAGAGAAAGAAATATAATATATCATACGAGATGAAATTTGGTTCGGTGAATTAAAGTTGGCCTCATATATGCTATCCAATATGAACATGATTAATTTGCAAGAACATCAAAAAACACTTTCATTCTAATAATTTGGGTATAAAATATATTAAAACATATGTATTTATGCTTTTGGCAAGATTTGTCTTATTACATATCCCAACTAATGCATAGCTTCAAATGAAGATATAAAGGAACACCAAAAGAAACATCATTATCAAGCACATATAAATAAGGATGAGTCATTTCTGGGTCATGGCATTTTCGCTTTGTAACCTTCTTACCAGGAGTCTGATACCGTGTTGAGGCACTAGTAGCATCTTAAACACAGGGGAATGGCGATACTCTGGAGACACAGAGAAAGAGAAGTTCGATAGAAATAAAGACACAAGTATTTTCAGTTCTAACATGGCAAAGGTCTGTCCAACACATAATCGAGTTCCCAAACCAAATGGAATATATGATTGTGGATACTTGCAAGCTTCAGCTACACCTCCTGCAAATCTCTCTGGCTTGAATTCATCAACATCAGGACCCCAGTTTTCAGGATCTCGATGCACTGTAATGACTGGTACCCAAATATTGGTGCCTTTTGGCACAGTTATATCTCCCACCTTCATATCAGCAAAAGCTTCCCTTGATGTGACCACAGCTGGACCATAGAGTCTCAGAGTTTCTTGGATCACCATAGTTAGCTGCACATGGGAAGTTCAAGAAATGAACATTGATGTAAATTTTTTTACTTGGGCATTGAATTGAAAATTGTATTACAAATACCAATTTTAACTGACGAAGTTTGTCCAAATCTTGGACGCTATTCTGAACTCTATCACCAAATATGTCGAATATCTCAGCTCGAACGCGTTCCTGCCACTCAGGGTATAATGCAAGGAGCAGCAAGCTCCAGGAGGCTGCAAGAGCAGTGGTCTCATGGCCTGCAAAGTATATGTTTTTGCAATTGTCCACTATAAAACGATCTCTATTATGAGCATTGCGGAGGTCTTCGCTATTGGCAGCACTTTCTAGCAAAGTTTCTAACAAGTCCTCTTTAGATTTGCTAGAGATTTGGACTTCTTCTCTGCGAGCCTTGACTACTTGTAGTATCAGTGTGTCTACTTCTTTCTGTAACCTCCATATTTGCCTGTTGCTCTTTGTGGGAAGAAATCTACAAAATTCAGTCAAATTTTAATTTACAAGGGTTTCTAGAACCATTGAATTCTGATGCCACCATCAAATGGTTGTGTTCTTATTATTAATAAGCTATGAACATATAATTTTGTTTATGTTTATGAAGGGAAGAGAAGTGAACCTGGTGTTTGCGAGTCCAAAAAGTACACTGGGTTTAGAAAATGCTCCTTGGAGAGCTTCCAATTTTGCAAATATTGCTTTGCCTTGGGAGTAAGAGTTGCCAAAACAAGCTTTAGAGATAATATCTGCAGAGACACACTTCAAATCCTTATCAACAGTTACATCTGCAACGCCTCCATGGATGTCAACTTGGCTCTGCCATGTTCTTATCGTGGCTATGGCAGATTCCTCTATTAGCCCCAACATATGCTGGAATTTCAAGTGTATTAGATACCCACAAGGAAAATTCATATTTGCAGAGGCGGTAATTTGGTAGAATCAGTATGTACCTTAGCCTTGTGGAGGAAGAATTCAGGAGCTATGAGCTTCCTCTGATAGGCCCATTGAGGTCCATTAGCCTTTATGATGCCATTACCTAGCATGGGCTCCATGGACTTGGAGAGATAGGTAGGCTTGCCCAAATCCAAGGATTTGCACAGATTCAATTCCCTGAGCAACTCCTGTTGACCGATGTACAGATGCTGCTTGCTCCCTGTAGAGTACATGAATGTTGACCCTGCATGATGTAGATGTATCAGGTTTCAAGATCAACCCCTTAAATTTGATTCTTGTTTCGCTTCTACGTCGATTGAAAAGCCAACAATACAATGAAAAAAAAGCGTTGAAGAACATACCATGTTGTTGAGCCCAGCAGTGGAGGTAGGGGAAGATGAATTTAACCCAAGTACTGTGAGACAGAGAAGGTTGGAAAGTGAACTGAGAAGCTTGATCTTTGATGAACATTGACTGGATATTTTGCATTTCTCGAACGTTCCCAAATAAGAGAGAAGGTTTTGGGCCTCGGATTCCTTGTTTCCGCAGGGTTGATCGAATCCGTCGAGGTTTCAACCACATCGCAACGCACAATTGGGTGAAGAGAATACATATTGCGAATACAATCACAGACCAAAACAGTTGCGGGGTTGCTGCAAAAACTTCCATCTTTTTGGGATGTGCCTATGGGATTGCTCCCTCTCTCTTTATCAGCTAGTGAGTTTGACTTGCAGGACTGGCTGATGCTCTTCTCCAAAAATGAATAGATTCCTTTCCAACTCTAATGGCCTTATTTGGACAAATATCAAGTTTACAATTACAATTACAAGGAACGGACCCACTCATAAATACAACTCATATATAAATACTATTTATTTATTTTTTAATTTTAATAATATATTAAATATAAATGTATAAATAAAAATTATATCTTATTCAAGAGAAACAATGTTTTGAATTTATGTTGAACTTTTAAATAATTTTTTTTATAATATTGATCTTTTGTTAATTTATCATTTTTATAGCTTACGTCACTAAATTCTATTGATTCACTATTATTATTTTAATAGCGTAAAATAACTGTTATCTAGCAGCTTTAATCTGCTTGCAAAATTGACTTTTAATATTTAATTATCGAGTGAAATTATATTTTGAAGGAGGGTGTTAAGAGTATGTATCCTATTTAATTTTTTTTTATTTTATTAAAATTTTATAATTAATATATATTTTTCATATTTAATAAATATAAAATTCATATTCATAAATTTTGAAATGAATGAAAATGTAATTAATCATCGGCACTGAAAAGATGAAATTCAGGCAATTGAGTAGTGAGAAGCTGAAAGCAAAACATCAAATGTTTGGAGCAAATGATCTCTTACAATGAGCAATAGCTGCCTGAATAGAGTTATCAGAGGGAAATGGTTGGTGACTTGGAGAGGACTTAGTAGAAACAGGGTAGCTTTTTGTTCGTCTTCTATCTCTGTGACCAAGGCTCCTAATACTCATGGCTTCCAACACCCCTCTAATTGCGTCCATGTTCATTTCTATCACTCGAGACCTCTCTCCTTGCTTCCTTTCCTGCAGTGACGTCGACGTCCCCTTGTCCATTAGGGTTTGGTTATAGGTCCATATTGTCTCTTCACTTATTTTTCCTTTGTCAATGGAAGACTTCGCCTTCAGAAATGGTGGTAGAAATGTTCTGAGTTTCAGAGCTCGAAATTTTATAAAGAATTTCATCATCATCCCACTGTTCATCTTTGCTGTTTCTCTTCTCATCTTTGATGGTTTCCTTGTACTGTTAATTAAATACTATTTCATATTTAAAAAGCAAAATTTAAATTTTATATTTTACTAAATTTTAAATTCTCAAAAACTACATTAATCAACATAATAGATATTTATTTTTATAAATCTTAATATTTCAAACATTAATTATCATATTATTATTATTATTTACTCCTAAATATAGCGTTTAAATTAAAAAAAGAAAAAGAAATTCTATTTTAGGAGCGAATGGCACGTGCAAATACCTGCTGGCAACGAGGTCCAAGTGGTTGGCCTGAGGCGAACAACCATTTGCTAGGTCAATCTCCGACGAGTCCCTAAAGCTGGAAATGAAAGAATTAACAAAGCGGTTGACTGCCAGAAACTCTACCTTGCTTCTAATAGTCTTCTGCATTATACGACTACAAAGCTCGGACTCCTCCACCCTTTGATTCCGCTGACTTTCAGTCTCCGTGGAGGAAGAGCTGAAAGTAAACGCCGAGGAAGAAGACGCAGAAAATGAAGATGCACAAGAAGTCACGGACTCATATAACTCTGTAGATTTTACTTCTGACGGAAAGAGAACGCCGGATGAAAACGAAATACGTAGCTCCATTTCGTCATCGCAGTCGACCTCTTCTTCTCCACAGCCATGAACATCACTGACACGTGCGGGTTCAAGGGCAATTTCAATATACGACTGATCGTCATCGTCATCGTAATAGTAATCGTCGTCGTCACTGAGATTACAATGGGAGAAGATAGCGAAAGAGGAAGAGGAGTTGCGAAACGAGAAACTCTCGTCAAGCTCTGGATCTCGAAATTCGATGCTTTTGCTTTCCATGTGAGAGTAAACTATTACTAATACGAATAATTAAGCAAAATAATTTATATATAAATAAGAGGCAGTGTGTAACAGTATTCTAATTATTCCGATAATAATATCTAAAAAAACAGATCACGAAGATCAGGGCTGGTGAAGGCATGTGCATCGTAATAGAGCACCACATCATCCGTCAAGTTGAGCGGTGCACTCGAATATTAATAATAATAATAATATAATAATTAATTTGATATTTTTAAATTTAAGCATTATAATAGAAAATAAAAAAGAAATCAACGATGGGTCAAGCCGGACCACAAAGACCCGCCTATCCTGAAATCAATACACCTCCTCCGTGATATGATTATATATATTATTGTAATTTGTGACTGATAGTGACAGCTTAACCCACTCATGCCTGTGTAGCTACGTACTATTTCTTAATTATTGAAGTTGGTATGTATTCCTTAATCCATTGAAGTTGGCGTACGTAGAGCATGAAATCATCCCCAGAATTTGAGGTCATTTGAAGGGAGGTCCCTATATGTTTAGTTATTATCAAGTCCCTATATGAATTTGAGGTCATTAGCAGATGTGAAATTCTCATACGCAATCATAAAAAAACACGTCAATGTTCTAATCATTACAAACTATATTATTAGCAGTCTATTAACTTCTGCATAATTACAATTTGGGAGCTTATATGCTTATGTCATCTGCTCATCATCCGAGATCTTGAAGAGATTAGCTTTATTTATGTAAGAGCTGGCTTACTAGCTAATAATTTCTTCTTTCAATTGTCTCATCTCATAATTAACCAAAATTGTTGATGTGACAAACTGGAGAAGGATTACACAGATGAGTCCAATATCCACCATTTACCTTTTCATTTTCTCCAATTCTATATGTAATATGTGTATTTGAAGAGAAAGAAAAACCAGAGAGATGAAAGATGGATTGATTTTTTTTATCTTGTTTGATGGAGGGAGACATTGGAATACAAGTTCTTACATAATAAATTGAAAAAGAAGATGGGTATTTTTAATTAACTATTTGCATGCAGAACCTGAACATATGTGGATGATTTCAGAAGCATAGATTAAACACGTACATGCATGAAGCCTCATCAATCACCATCAGTTCTACATCATTCGCAGGGACATAACTCACTAGTCAGAAAAAAGAATTAAGACAAAAACACAGCTGCAGAAAGGCAGAAATTTTTTTTTTTTGAGAGAGATGATAGATTAAGCGCTGCGAACGATAACGCTTCGCATCATGTCCTTGAATTCGAAGAAATCGACACGGCCATCACGATTACGATCAACGGAGATGATCATCTGCTCAACTCTATCGATCTCCTTAGCTTCTGGCATACCCAGTTTCCTCAAAACAACTTGCAGTTCATGTGCAGAAATGTAGCCATCGCCGTCCTCATCAAACACCTTAAAAGCTTCAGACAGGTCAGATTCCTCCTGAGACACGGCATCTTGTTCATTCCCCACATTATCCTGGTCATTACTAAAGAAGGCTTCATCAAGGGATTGATGGAGTGAGACAAAATCTTCAAAGACAAGGCCATCACTGCCAGGTCTAATGTGAGATCTGATAGTAGATTCAAGCTCGGAGAAGTCAGCCTCGAGGCCTAGAAGGGTGAGTGCTTGGCTGAGATCCTGAACAGTGATCATGCCATCGCCATTCTTGTCGAAGAGGTCGAAGATGCGGCGGAGACGGAGGGAGTTGAGGCTAGGACTGCGGAGGCGGAAGGAAGAGGAGGTGGAAGATTTATTCCTGGAGAGGGAGGGCTTGGATTGAGCTTCCATGGATGAGGAGAATGTGTTTGAAGAAAGAATGGGAAAGAATGAAGAGATTAGTAGGAATTAAAAGAAAGGAAATGATGCTATTTTATGAAGGATTAAGCGCGTTTAGCGCATGCTTTGAGACACTTTCTTACATTTATTTACTTCTTCTTCGCCTTTCCTTATTTATTTCTCTTCTGCAACCTAATAACTCATTTTTATTTTTATTTTTATTTTTATTTATATATATATATAATGAAGAAATTTTAAATATAATGAAGTTGAATTATTAATTTTAATTAATATTTAGATTTTTTTAAAAAAAATAAAGAGAAAAAAATTAAATTGAATGAAAAATATTAAATTGAATGAAAAATTAATTTTTCCTTATTTAGATGAATGAAAGTAAATTATCTATGATTTTTTTATTCATAATTATTATTTACTTTATCTTTAATTTCTTTTTTATATATTTTTGTAACTTTTTTCTTTTATTTTCTTTATTTCCAAACAAACTATTTGATTTTACATTTTTTTTAATTTTTCTACCGATCTAAACAGTTCATAAGATAATATAACTTTTATCTTCTTTTCTTGGAACAGAATAAAAATATAACAACCGTCTGATGAAGTGTATTTCTTTAATCAATGGTCAGAAATTCTTGCGGAGGCTGCCCGCACTGCCCAGGTGTGGCCTCCGAGCAAAATAAACTTTCAGGACGGCGGGCGGTCGACAAGAGCTCCCAGACAAAAGACACGAACTCGTATAGATCCCATGATGTCATATCCCAATTCACTTAAGTTGGAACTTGAAAAGCCCTAGATTCTGAAAACCCGACCAGACCTGAACTTTCTCCATAAACGCTGCCGTTTAGTTCATTTTCTCTCTAAAAGCTTGAGCTTCTCCTTTCTTCTCCGCTCCAAGTTCAGATATATTCTTCTTCCCTCGACTCAGGTGAGCTCCCGTTCGTCCCTTTAATTTCCCTGTGCTCTTTTGCGGTCCGCATTGCGAAGTTTAACTACTCTCCTATTAATGGGGCTAAGGTTTTCTACTTCGCCGTCGAGTTTAGGGTTTTTACCACCCCCATTCTTTTATGTATTCGCTAAATCAACTGCGTGTGTTTAGGAATTTAGTTGGAGTTCCTCAGATTTCTTGTGCAAATTGTTCAGATTTTCTATTTGATTTAGACTTGCAAAAGCCCTAGGATGCGGGATTCTCCACATTTCCATTTGATTGATTTTAGTTTTTAGTATGTACGCGTATGCAGTTTGGTGAATTGAAGTTTTAATTGGTATTGGTAGTTTTCGGGGTTTGAGATATTTTTAGGAAGAGATTTACTGATAGCTGCGATTCATTTCTTCTCTACAGTTAACTTTGTTTTTGTCGTCTGTATCATTATCATATAGGTCTCATGGATTCTGATCCTTGCCCGGATGAGATGGGGAAAAGCCAAGATTTATCCCACAAGTCCACAAAAAGTTTGGATGAAACTCGGGATGAAGCTAACAAGGGAAAAGTCAAGACATCTCTTGGGCCTATTACTCCTGATGCAAACAAAGAAAATGGGGATTTTTTCTTGGATCTTTGTTCTCCGCTCACCATGGTAACAAAAGTTCCAAAAGTACTAAACTTTGATTCTAAAACCGACAGCAATCAGGATCAATTTCCCTATATTCAAAATTCTAGCAGCCCCAAAACACCCAAGGATGGTGTTTTTGACCCATTTGCTCCCGGTCCAGATGACAAAGTCTTGGCTCCCCAATCGAAGAAATCCTCTGATGAGGTAATGATCAGTGTTGCACGAAGACTTAACTTTGGAGCTTCCCTCAAAGGTTTGGACCATACAAGTGATGTTTATGAAGTGGAGTCCATCTCAGATGAGGAGATCTTCAGATCAGTCTATGAAAATCTCTTGGAGGCTATTGTTTCTGAGCAAACAGAGAGTGCTCTTGCTGAACTATCAGATATGGAATGGGATTCTGATGCTTGCAGGACACCTCCCTCAGCTTCTCGACTAAATGGAGTTGCCGAAACTTGCCCAGGAGCTCCTTTGAAACAAACTGGTAAACCAAGGCTTATTGATTCGGGATTATGCAGAAAGCTTGAATTCTGACGATATTGGACCTTATCTGTGATGTTAAGAATATGACACTACACTGCCAACTAATTTTGGAAGCGTGTGTTCTGTATCAGTTGAGCACTAACTTTTGCGTCTCACAAGTTTAACTGGTGTTAGATATCCAATTTAGACGGGGCAATTTGCTGTGTAACCAAGATTATAATGTAGGAGCCATTGTATAGGTTAGGAATTATTGGTGCTTTCTTTATTTGCTTGGAAATTATCAAGTATTTCTTTTATTAGACACGACGAGAATTCTTTGTTTTTGTGCATGTTGTGTAATCGTTATGTTAGCATGTTCATTCACGAATATGAATGTCTTCCTTTCTCTGGTGGCATTGCTTTTGAGCCAATTTAATAATGATAGAACTAATTTCAAAATCCAGTGTGATTTGTGCCGCAACCGAATCCTCACACTTTGCTAGTAACCTAAACAATATGGCAACCAAAACAGCAATGGTGCATTGTGCATGGTCCATGAAACGAGTATTTTTCTTCTATTTCGCCGCGGTTGTGCTGTTCACCATCATGTATTGGTTTGCACAGAGCCTTGCGGGGATTAAAAGGAAAACCAAATAAAGTTACGAAACAGAGTGTGGCTGCCTATGTTCCTCTAACAAAAAGGAGGAACGAATATTTACTTTACAACCAGTGTTTCTTTGGTATAGATCTGACTCTAATTAAACATGACTGCATCAGAGAAAATAAACATTGCAGCCGTCTCAGGGATAATAATGCTTTGGGATCTGAATTCAAACCTGATCTGAATCTGGTCATGGTTTGAGACTATAGGAGCTCGTACAGGTGTCTTTCTAATCCGTATTTCATAAAACCGCTTCTGTAACCATGCTGGTGGCAAATACAAAAGCTTATGCTAAGCGGCGGTACTTCGTTTTTATAACGTGACAGGAAAGATTGTCATTTTTAACGCATTGGCTCATTCAATTGAGAAATTGCAAATGGGAAACTATAGAAAAATGCAATTGCGATGAGTTCTCTTCTGGATTGGAAACCTTACGTTTTAGAGACTGGCAATTACGTCAGAACTGACCGTATAGCCTAAACAAAATTGCCGTGCATGCTGGGCTTAACAGCTATGAGAATTGGGTATCATTCATCTATATATAGACAACAAAAAAACGATAAAGAAACTTGTCGGCATATGTACAAGAATTTGTCTCGCCTGGAGGTGATGAGCTTCGGCATCTCTGCACAACGGCACAAGACAAATAGATCTGGATTTCTAAGAGAATACTGGACCCAAATATTAGATCGGCCTAATTAAAACCATTACAAGTCGATGTGTTTTCGGTGGTAACCATCATATGCATCCTGACTATGAGATTTACTCTCATAACTTGGTCTTGCTCTTGCACTCCTGGTTTTGAATCTTCATGGCAGGAAAAGCAATAGTGAATTTGCATGCAGAAGTAGCAACAGCATGTTTCTTGATTATCCCCAGGAAATTAACTCGCCCTGGAAGTCTTGTTCTTGTTTCCATAACAAGTTGTCCAGCCAATATATCACCGATCAAGCTTTTCAGATTTGATGCTAACTCGTCGGCCTCAATGGTAAGCCTGCAAGGAATCGTCGTTGTTCCAGTGGAGGGTATAAAACCCGGGTTGAGGTCCACTTCTCCCACCTGGTTGGATTGATAAAGAAGTATGCTCTTTCCAGGGCCGTGCTTGAAGCTGGCGTGATTGGGGTTTCGGAGGCGAAGCATGAGGTTAAGAGTGATGTTGAGTTCAATATTGATAACTGGGAATGAGATACGAGGGGAAACACCTTCAAGGGAGGCAGATAAAACCTGGACCTGAGGTTGTTTAGCCTTGAAAACTGTCAATGCTAGGATGAGAAAGACTATAACTATAATAAACAATAAAACAAGAATCGACCCAGCAACGATGAGGCAGCGACGGCGGCGCCTCCGTGGCTTAGGAAGTGGGTCATGGCCATGTTCCGTCATTGAGATTGAAGAGAGAGGGATTGTATGTTGTTGTTGAGGGTTTGATGGGAAAAAGTAATAGGATTAAAAGGAAGAAGTGGAATCCATAAATGCGGTGATGGGTCAGATACAGAGACAGATAGCTAACCTCTTTAACACTGGATTTGGTCATGGGGGGGTGCGTTTGTTGGCTGTTGAGGCTTTTAATTTTCATATCAAATTTTGATTTAATTTATTATCAACTTTCCTCTTTCAATTCAATTTATCTAATTCCTTTTTATCACTCAAATACAAATAGCTTCTCATTTTCTGATAAATTTCGTTTATTATTAATTTCACATTTTATAGTCGATTATAATTAAATAATATATTACAAAATATATAATTAATATTTATTTATTTATTTATTTATTTTTTACATAAATATATGAAGATTTAGATAATATTTATATATATATAAAAAAAACATACGTAGTTATGTTATTTAATTATAAATTAAGCTAACAGATATTATAATAATTAAATTATTTAAATGAATTAGATAAATCATATCATATAATAAATTATATTTGAATTAAATTAATTTTAATATTATAAAGATTATTTAAATTTTATTATTTTTAATACTATAACACCATATTTATAGTTCACGAGCTTCTACTTTCCATTCCATGTGTGGATTGCACTTTCTTCACGCAAGTGATATTCATAAAGCAAAAGGTAAATAAGACAAAAAAGATCAAATTTGCCAAAGCAATGTTTTAGATTGCGAAAGAACTGAATTCGAATTCGATGCCCTGTCAAAATCAAAATCAAAATCATCTGAGAATTTGAACAGTGAATCAGAAACATCAAGGCCAAAAAAAAATCTGAAGAAAGACCAGTATATCACAGTATACGCTGATTTGTTCCTCTGATATTACACAATCAATGAACCAGAAGAAACTCTTATGAAGAATTCAGCTAATCCATAAATATGAACATGTCCTACAGCTTCGTCTTATACTTGCAGTTCTGATGCCCAACCGTGGCGTTGGAAACAAACACAGTGAATTCGCAGGTACTTGTCGTGTCTACACTCACTTTAAACATATTCAAAATCGAAACTTTACCAGAAAGTTTGATCAATGTGCTCAGAGTCATCACACCCGACGCCACATCGGTATAAAGCTGGGAATTGGAGAGCAAGCGATCTGCCATCACTGTCACCGTTACATTCATGGGTATGGTCTCGTCGGCGCCAATCTTTCCGGCAGGAATCGGAACTTCCCCAACAACTTCACCTCTGTAATTTAACAAAGCAGAACCGTTCTTGAACTTGAACCCCACCTTATTTGGGTTCTTGACGGTGAGATCCACGTCCAAGGTCATATTCAGATCTACGCCCATCCTAGCAATGTCTAAGGACATGCGCAGGTTATCTAGAGCGATAGAGTCGATGGTGGTAGAGGGATTTTTGGCTTTAAACACCGTTAATGCCAAGATAACCACGAGCAGAACGAAACCGATTACGACGGCAGCAGTGACCCCAAGACATATGTTTCTGCGGCTGTGTTTGTTCTTGTTGTTGGGTGGAAGTTGAGCTTCGGCATCTTTGGTATGTTTTGCTGCCTTTGATGAATCTAAAGCTGTTTCCTCCATGTTCTCCATGTTCTTCTGCTCAATCAGGCTCTTGGTGTGAGTGTCAGATCTTTTGAAAACCCCTTCTATTTCTAAGTCATAACAGAAAATTTACTGCATCCCCAATAGTCCAACCTATATAAATACATGACATGGCCGGTGCGTGTAATGTGTTCCTTGAAGTCAAACTTGATATTTCCCAGCTTAAATTGGCTTTCACATCAATTCTGATTTTTTTTTTATAGCTGCAATTTTAGATTTCAAATGCTAGTCTATCAAATATTTGAGTGTCAAAATCCCATATCAAGAGCTGGGTCCTAATGAACAGTTAAATTGAAAAATGGTCTGAATCAATTTGTCAGATGATACTTTTGGCTCAGACTGGAAGCAAGTAATGAGAGGAACATGATGAAGATTGCGTGCAAGAATTTTAGGACATTTTGTTATTGTCTTGTACATAAATGAGGATTACATATATTAAAAAGAAATGTCATTTGCAATGGCTACAAAAAAAAAAAAAAAAGACCTCTAGTTAGGATGTCTTGATCTTCATCTGTCCATCTCATTGGGCTACCCACATGCTGAAATAATTTTATTATTTATTTTATAAAAGAATAATGTGTTTTCATAATAAGTTACTTTACATGCACTTAAGGTGTTTGTTTAAAATACGGTATGATTATTGAAGGTTTATAAAAACTTACATTTTCAATCAACCTTATTTGGATGAGAAGTGAGAGAGATAGCCATTGGTTTTGTGAGACGTGGTGGGTTGGATCAAATTGCTAGGAGCCTGACCTGACCTAGTAGTTTTAGGAACATATTTGAATTCTGAGCAGTAAATGTTAGGTTGTTTCTTGGAATGCTGCAATGAAAGTTAGGTTCTTTATTTTATGATATATATAAAATTAAATAAAAATTATTCATCTTCAATGAATTTTCTATTTAAAAAATGAATCACATAGTTGTCATCAAAGAATGTGCAAAGAATCTTGAATAGTTAAAAGTATGGATCACCATTGATGAGGGACTCAAAAACCTTTGCTTTGTGTTAGGATAAATGCTTCTCGACAAGCAATGTTTTTGTTTTAATTTTTATATGCGATGAGCATGTTTTTGTTTTAACTTTGACAATTAACCATTTATCCTGAAAATTATATGTTTCCGATGATGTAAACAGAAATTTTGAAACATCTGAAAACAAAAATTTGCGAATCCATGCTTTGACAATACCATTATCTGAACATAATAATGCCAAAGAACATAATGCCTTTTTAAAAAAGAATGGCTCTCCTTATCTCTCTCTCTCTCTCTCTCAAGTCTTTTCTTCTCTCTTCTCTGCTTCTATTACAAAATTTCTCTAACAAATGAAGGATTCTATTGGAGACACTTTGATGGATCTATATCCATTATCAATATATATTCAGAATCAATGTTTCTAATTGTTTTATCATCGAATTTAAATTCTTAAAAGATAAATAATAATAATAATAATAATAATAATAATAATAATTTAAACAAACTTTTGCTATTTTATTTAAAAAATTAGCATATTTAATAAATTTAACTATATTTTTATAGATAATTAGATTTTAGGAGTTAAGCTATTTTATAATTTATATATAAATATAAAATGAATGGCCAAAAAAAAAACAACCTTTTATGCATTGGTCCTCTTATTTATAATAGAAACAATACCATTATTTCAACATCAAATCAGATTATAGTATAAATAAATAATATGATAAATACTTTTATTTTCACACTTCAAATTTTAAAAAAGGTTTCCTTTTTTTTATTTTTTATTCACCTTCACAATAATCTCAACCTTTATTATTACCATATAATATTAACATATTGTCTTTGTCATATGAAGTTATTTTTATAAATTAAAAGAATAATATTTATTCATAGCAATTTACAAATATTAAGTTACATTAACTTTAATACTGACATTATATCCACAATTAACTATTTAGTCCAAATAGAAAATCAAAACAAATTTATTCAAATTTTTATTTAACCATATTTCTTATTTTATAATAATTTTAATTTGCAATTTGATTTCAAATTTCAAAACAAAAAAATTTAAAATACAAAATAATATATTTATTATATAAATTTTGATGTTATTAAAATTTAATATATTTTTTCAATTTAAAATCCTTTTTTTAATATTAATTTATTTTTCTTTTAAAATCAAATAAAAAAATTAAATCCAATTCCTTTTTTAATTTGATTTGATCTTTTATTTAATTTTAATTTTATTTTTTTAAATAATTTTAATTTTTTCAAATTTACTTTTGCCGTGCCAAATATTAAGCTACAATAATTTAATTATTTAAATAAATTAATAATTAATTTATCTTATATAGATCCATTTAAAACTATAATCTATTTATTTTAATTAATTTTATTTTATTAAACAACTTATATAATTAATAATTAATTTTATTTAAAATTAATTATATTAAAATATTATAAACTTTTACATATCAACATAAATAAATAAAATCATAAAAATTACAAATTTAAAATTAATATTTTAATATTTTATTTAAAATTTTAAATTATATAAATAAACATTATATATATATATATATATTTTTTTTTTAAATATTAAAACTTTACCTTTCAATGTTAAATAGTAAGTAAAAGGAAACTAGAGTGAGTTTTACTTAAAGAGTAAGCCGGTGGTCGTACGCGTAAGCGTAGTTGTCGGCGTTTTGTTTTTTTGGAGAGGTTATACGCTGAAGTAGAGGAATGGGAGTTAGCAAGGGAAGGTGCTTTAGAAACGGCATGGACTTAAGCAATGAGGCCCATGGAGAGTTAGCGCTGCGTTTTGTTCAAAACCTTTCCCATCTTTCCCTCAGATTTTCTGTGCTTCCAGAAGCAGTCGTTTTCTGTTCCCCTCCACCACTTGACTTATTTCCTTCCATTTTTTCACTTCTTCATTAACCTGAACGACCATAACAACTCCAAGAGTCATCTCATTGCTCATCAATGAAAGGACTAAAAGTTCTGGAAATCCTCCTTGTGACAAATGTAATGAACAAAAGTAGCTGTTTTTTCCAATTTTTCTTCATCACCAAGGTAACTTCCAATTTTCATTTTAACCAAGTGCATGCATAAAGTATCAAGAAGACATGATAGCAATATCTAAATGTTCACCTCAGCATCATCAATATCAGAAAGTTGTCTGATTTGTTGCAGCTTTAGAATATGTATCATCATCTCTAGGCATATGACGAGCAGTTTCCTCTAAAATGTTAGTTTCAAGTAAAATAAGTGAAGATCTTAGGCTTACCAACACTCAGTATCAGTAGATTGCAGTCTTTCATCTCTGCCAACATGCTCTCTAGTCAAATCCTCAAACTAACAGAAAGAACAAGTAGCATAACCATTTTGAAGTTGGATTTATGTTATATGGAAGTTAGCAGCAGAAGATCAGAAATTCTTCGCTGATCCATTAGTCAACTACACAACAAAGATGGTAATTAATATTGCAGAATAAGATAGCCACAAACTCGATCAGATGATTCTACAGTCTTCACAAGTGACATGAATTTAGGAGTTACTACCACATTCACAGAATCCTAGATACCATATAAAACAGAATGAAACTCCATGAATGAGTACCTAAGACCACATGGTGCAATGGAAATTAACATACGTGAAAGTACACACTTTGAGATTGAAAACAAAATTTCACTGGCAAATTACTATTTCTCTGTGTCTGACAACCATGGATGGTTAGATATTAGAACATAAATTAAAGATTTGCCAGAAATGCAAACAAGGAACCACCTTTCCAGCAAGAACAAATCTTTGAAACACCAATACCTCACAATGCAAGTTACCTTAACTCAGGAAGTTCAAAAGAGGAGAAAAAGCAAGTTCAAAAGTTTCTAAGCGGTTAACTTTAGGTTATACTAACTGCAATTTTGAGTCATTGGTCTTCTTCATAGGAGATGAATTCTCTTTCTTTGCTGCTCAGCAACACTAGAAAGCAGCAGGATCCAATTCACCCTCAAATCCTATGAACAACATCACAGCAGAAACATGATTATATTAAAATTAATGAATTAGGCTTCGTATTATAAAAAATAAATTATACATTCCATTCCATCAACTGTTTGAGCCTTATTCGACTCTATAATAACTCCAATCTGCTATATATTGTCTTAACTTATATTTCTTTAGTGTTTGGCTGTTGCAGATTCTAGCATATCGGCACAAGGAGAACACTCTTTTTTTTTTTTTCAAAAAAAGTTATTGTCTTGTTCCTCAATTCACTCTTTCCTTCTTTACATTTTTCTCCCCAGAGAAAAAAAAAGGACCACGGTTATGCTTCTTCTGATTCCGATATAAATTATATACACCTACTTTCTTATTCTTTTATCTAGTAATTAAGCCATCGTTTTGGACCACAGCAGCTACCCACAAGAAGACTGTCACTGTCTTATTTTTCTTTCCGCCCACAAGAAGGCCAAACAAATTTTACAATACAAAGTAAAAATGTAAAATTCCATGCGTAGGGTTGAAATCAAACAGGGATTAGGGCAAAGCGAGGGAAACAGAATTACCGAACAATAATCAGAAACACGACTTCATTGAGTTCAATCCTCAAATGAAATCAAAGCAATCAGATTAAAGCAAATAGGAAATAAATCATCAAATCGATGCTAACACAAATCCTCGAATCTATACAGTGTACTAACCAGACAGGAAAACAGTCGAGGATTGAAGACGATAAGACTGAAAACAGCTCCAATCCACTTCAGTTTTACCGAATAAATTCATGTAAATAATTCCAGTTTGATTAGTATTACCATCCTCCACGGCAGTTACCGAATGTGAATAGGCGAAGCTTTCCCCATGTTTCCGTCAGATTTGCGTGCTTCTAGAAGCAGATATTTGCGCATCCTGGTACGTCAAATCAATTAAAAAAAACAAAAAAAGGTCGCTTCGATTAGTTCTGTCTGCACCCGCGATGAAGCTACTCTCGTCGGCTCTCTCGTACATCATATTATTAAATAGATGAGTTATTTTTTTATATATATAATATATTGTCTACTCCATTAATCAACGTTAATAATTATTAAATTATTAAAATAATAATAAAATTATTAATGTATTTAAGCTGAATTTTAAATATATATATATATTTTATAGTTCAATTGTATAACTTTTTTACTGTAAAAAATTGTCATTCGCTATAAAATATAAATAATTTTTGTCAAATCAACAGTACATTCAAAGTTATGAAATTTTTTAAATAAAGGGAAGTAATATAACAACTCAACTTGAAAAATCCAACCAAGTTGAACGGGATGACATCTAGAAAAAAATAAAATAAAAAAAATCATTGAATTCTCCTTTGAAGTCATTAAGCTTGGAAAGCCGAATAAGCAATGAAGTAGCCTGAAGCTAAACCCTAAAAAATCAGATAGAGGCATGCCGAAGTTTTGAATTCAACCTTGAACTGCTGGGGGTTGAAAAAGCAATCCTCAAATAGCATTTCTCCGGATAGAAGGATTGTAAGTGGCGTGCTGTGGACTGCGGTTAGGTGACAGCGTGCAAGAACCAAAGGTAACAACCTTTGAGAGAAAAGGTGGACACGCCGGGGGTGGGTGCTGATCACGTGACACAAAATCCAAACAAAACATTACTCAATTTTCAATTCCATACTGCTCTGCTCTCCACGCAGTCCTTCCAACAGTGATCTTTCCCATTGCACCCTCGATAATCAAATCCAATACCACCGGAAGGCAAATGCTTGTGCTTTGATGGAGCTGCAGATAAAGAGAGAGCGCGAAATGGAGGAACCTATCTTGGAGGCCATCAAGACTTGCCACCAGCGTCAGGAAACTCCTTTGATTTGGGCTATGGAAGTCGGAAAATGCGTCGTCTCCTTGGGAATGAGATTGCCTAGCCCTGAGTTAGGGCATGTTCTTGTTCCTTATATCTGCTTCCATAATAATCATCCTTCTCTCTGGAAGTTCCTTCAGCAAGCCCTCTCCTCTCGCCTCCTCTCTCCCATCCATGTCCTGTCCCTCCTCTCCACCAGGTTCAGCTCTCCTCTGTCTAATTCTAGTATATTTGTTTGCTTCAACGGCGTCGTGTTGGTTCTGTCCTCATTCAACGGCGTGTTGTTTTTGCAGAGTTATCCCTAATCGACGGTCTCAACCGGAGGCTTATCGACTCTTCCTTGAATTGCTCAGCCGATATGCTTTTTCACTTGATTCAAATTGCGAAGAGGCTTGTAAAGAGAAGTACGTGTTTAATTCTTTTTTATGTAGTTGTAGCAGTTAAATGTTGTTTCAAATTGAGGTTTTACAATTATGAAGAAATGGTCAACATTTTTCGATTTTTTATTTTTAAAATAATGTTTAAATTGAGTTTGTTTTAAGTGAGTTTTCAGCTCTCAATGTGACTGGTCTGATTTGTACGACATTGGTTGGTTAGAATCCTAGCTAGGAAGTAGGTAATATATTTCTTATTTAATCACCCCCTTTTTCACTGTGGAAATCATGTCCTTCTGGTGTTGTAGGATAATAAAATCTGTTGATGCGGCTCTGCAGCTTTCTAATACTTATAAAGTTCAGGTTCAGGAGCTTGGACATGTTCTAGTGCTCTTCTTTTTTAGTATTATCATTGGCTTAATTGATAGCACATTCAATGACTGGGGATTGGTAATCAAGCCCCCATATGTACCAAGTGGACCATTTGGAAATGCTGATAACAAGGATATGGATGTTGATGCCAGGGGGAACTATAATATTGGAACATATGAGCACCGTGAACTCTTACGGAAAACAAATTCTCTTTTTGCCCTAGAGGTGCTGGTCAAACTAACAGAGAGTAGAAAAGCCATGGTTCTACTCCGCATTGTTTACTTGAACATGTATGGTAAATTTTCTCCATTCGATTGGCCTTATATTCTGCTTTCACATGAACTTTTTTTATATATATACAAAATTTCCTGAATTGCATTGTGCAGTTTGTTATTCCCAAGTCAAAAGAGATTACGCTATGACAAGCATGGATTGTTCTGAAAATGCATAGTTTTATTCCAAACCTATTTCCAGCTCTTCAGAAAATTTCGCAATGACTTTCTAAAATTAGTTTTGGATGTTCTCAACTTGTATCTTGTAACACCATGAATTTTAATTTCCATTTCTGTGCCTTTGAGCTTGGTTTCTTAGGTTCAGGTGTATTACATTAGGGAGCTATATAAATGTATGTGACTATGTGTACATATCCATGTCAGCTGTTTATATTTTGCTAAATCCAAATGTCATGCTGTCCAAACATACATGAGGATAAGCATCATTTATGTGCATATCATGATGGAAGAGAACAGTACTTGCCAATAATTCATCACATATCATGCATTTGATAATTCTTTTTTTAATATTTTCCTTCCTTTGTTGTATTTGTGATGCATAATATCTGCTTTCTTATAATTGAGGTACATCCAGTATGAATTTCCAAGATCTGCTAACTATATTTTTGAAATTAACATTCCTTTTTCACATTTAATAGATAGGAAAAGGCCATTTGGCATTTGGATCACACCTAGGCAGCAGAAAGCAGAATGAGAAGATAGTGGCTGTTGTCTTTCTGTTTTTTGGTTTTTTTGAGAATTCAATAGTAGGGCAGGAAAGACAAAGGCATACTTCCCTTCCATCTTTATTTGTTAGCTACAGTTGCAGTAGTAGTTTTTTACTTTGTCTCTAACTTAAGTTGTGTAAAATATCATCTTACTTCTTAAGTTGGTTGCCTGTGATAAAATTCATATCTGCAGAAATCATCTTCATTCAGAAATTTTTATTATTGCTGTTGTTGTTGTTATTATTATTATTATTATTTATTATCATTATCATTATCATTTTAATTTTTTTTTATAGGCCTGAAATATTCAATGGCCTCCTGCAGAGGCTGTTGTTTTACAAGGGAAATAAATTGGCATCCTCCAATGTAGAATCAGCCAATCAGCTTTTGGAAAGATTATCGGCCAATATTAAGAGAGCTTGTGATTTTGAATACCAGTTAAACAGGCACCAGATCGTTCGAATGCTTATTGATATTAAACCATGCAAGCCTATGTCTCATTGTAATTCGGAGTCTGGGCAATCTTCTTGTTGGGTTTCCTTTGATATATACATGGAGAATGCAATGGATGGGAAGCAACTTCATATCAGACCAGCTGTTGCTATCCTTGCTGGTACTTCTTTGAAATGTTATCTTGATCTGTTCATTTGTATAAACACAGATATTGACATTCTCTTTATTTTTTACATTTTTATTAAATAAACAGGATATTATGTTCAGGAGCTGTGAGGGCTATTTATGTTATTTCCTAATTGGCATGTTATAATTGCAGAAACAATTAAGACGCTCCAAGTGTTTAACCGTGCCAGCTGGCAAGAAACTTTTCTGGCGCTGTGGCTTTCAGCTCTTCGGCTTGTACAACGAGTTGAGATGATCCCATTTCATCATTTTTTTTATTGATAACATAATTTAAAAATATAGATGAATGCTTATTTTGGTTCTTAGTTTTTTCCAGGAACGTGACCCTGTGGAAGGTCCTATTCCACATCTTGAATCTCGTCTCTGTGTTCTTTTGACAATTGTCCCCTTGGCAATTGTTAATATTATGGAGCAAGAGGCCAGGTTTTCTTCCTCTTCTGTTCAGGGAGCTGGAAAATCTGCTTGTATGGAGGCTAGATTGGAACATCAAGTGCAGGGGAATGGTCAAACTTCAAGGAAACATGAACTTATTTTATCTCTCCAGGTCCTTGGAGATTTCTCTGGTCTTTTGTGCCCACCTTCATCTGTCGTTGGTGCAGCTAATACTGCAGCTTTAATGGCAGCAAGTTTCATTTCCAATTCCAAGAACACGAAAAGTGGTTTAGTTGATGCTCATTGTACTGATCCTTCTATCAATGCAGGTAACTTGGGAATGGTGTACTTGACTGGAGTATTGTGATAATAAGAGGCACATAGGAGTCTTGGTACTGAGGCACTCAGTTGCATGCACCTAAGAGACAGTAACTGCAAAAGAAAAAAAAAGGGAAATCAAAATTAGGATTAGATGCATAGCTAATTCAAAATATTGCTTTGATAATACAACAGAAAAACTAGTAGTCATAAAAAAAATTAGAATATTAGAACCAAGAACCACTGGAGGCTAAACAACTTTTTGCTAAAACGTGGACACATTATATGCATCTCTAAACAGCTGTGAGACTTTCATTCATTGTCCATGCTGTGAACTTATTGATAAGTCACCTACGAATGTAATTTATGTATGATTAGGGCCTCTTCTTAACCCAAATGCTTTTATCAACCTTCTGTGAGATTTGTGACCTTTCTTCTGTTTGTAGTACTTGCACTTACACAAACAAAAGTTGAACGGAAAAAACAAAGTGTATGAAATGAATCAGAAATATTAACAGGTGATGGAAGAGATTTGTTCAAATTTCAAAAAACGCGTAGAAAGAAGGGATCAAAGGAGGGCAAGAGGAGGAAGCAAGATGGAATACCTGGATGTGATGATCCAAAAACATGCCTTTTTTTAAGATTTAAGGTGTGTGGATGTTGGAAACAAAGTGTTGGAAGCAGTCAATTCTTGAGGTGATATCAGGTAGACTTTCCTGCACATCAGATGGTGTTTTGGGGGACATTCTGGAGAGCTGCTACTGGTTTCTGGCAGATATGCAAAAAGTTGCAAATCTAGTGGTGGACTTGACCAGTGAGAGAACTTCAGTGATGAATTTCTGTAGGCATGCCTTTTTGATGTTGCTTTTCCACAGTCAGTAGAGGCATTGCTTTAGTACTTGGGGCATTGGCACCTTTACCAACTGTGATCAATAATAAAAGGATTCAACTAACTACTTGTCTTTTTTACTTTCCGAATCTTTTTATGATATTTTAGCTATTGTGTATGCTTTTCAGGTGGAAACATGAGGCACCTCATTGTAGAAGCTTGCATTTCGAGAAATTTAATTGATGCATCTGCATATTATTGGCCCAGTTATGTGTCTGCTTCGGTTATGTCATTGGTGTCAGATTTACCACCAGTTCAAAAATCTCCTTGGTTCACATTTATGGAAGGAGCACCATTGAATAATTCTCTTGCAAATTCACTTCTTACTACTCCTGCTCCAAGGTAAAATGACAAGTTCCAATTTAAATTTCAGATCAAAAAAATTGTTAATCTGTTAATTTGATTTCCTTCATTGCTTCTGCTAAAGTTTAGCAGAGATAGAGAAGTTGTATCATATTGCATTAACTGGGTCAGCAGAAGAGAGTTCAGCAGCTGCCAAGATTCTTTGTGGTGCATCCCTAACCTGCGGATGGAACATTCAGGTAGATAGCACTTCACTTATGCTGAATTTTCTATTTAGTTGCCGTAAGAGCTTCTTATACATGAAGTGAACTTTATAGGGTATATGATCATGTGCAGATAGATAGTTCTAATTCAATGTGAAGTCATGGATTTCCATAATTTGTAAAATTTCTTTGACAATTGGAGGTGATGCATCTTGAATCTTGTAAACTTCGTGGCAAGTTGATATCAATCTTGCTCTCTGTTTGGATGAGTATCCCACATTCCTTCTATGTAGTGCAATATGAAAAAAATTCGAGTCAGGTACCTTTTAATGTACTGTTGAATCATGATAGAACAATCAAATAAAATCAAATAAATGTAGTAAAAGCATGAACTGTGAGGATGGTGAGATGAAAAATGAAGGGTGAAGATACTATGTACTGATGAAACAGTAGAAATCTCAATCAAAAGGAACTGAACATAGTAAAAAGTATGAACTGTAAAGATGGTGTGATGTGTGATGGCAAAAGGGTGGGAAGAGACAGCTGTAAAGTTACTGCTCAACTGACTAAAAGTAAACATCTAAAACTGGAACCTAGCTATTACAGAACTAGAAATCTAAAATGGAAGATAGTAGTAGCTATATGAAATAAATAGCTATGACAACTCTTCAACATTTTCTGTTTGCTTTAGCTCCACTTAATAAAAATGGATAGGCACATTAGTATTTCATTTTCCTTTTCTTTCGTCAGATTATTTTAATTTGTTTCTTAACCAGAGAGGAGCCAGTAAATTTACATTGAGGAGGCTGGATCATAATATATCAACAAAATTACTCACATATATATATAGTAGATGAAAGCAAGACAAAATATCAAACTAAAATAGGTTTCTATAGATTAAAAACTTACAACAAAATCTCTTTAATAAAATGTAAATATTGTATAATTATAAATTTTTATTATATAACCTCATAATATCAATTATATTACTTGAAAGAAACCGTCACCATCAATGTATTTAAATGCTTCACAACTCATTGATTCTAAAGCTGAAAAATAAATATAAACCCAAATAGAAATAGCGATATCATATGACATAATAAATATTATAAAATTTAAAAATATTCATTAAAATTAAATAGACATAAAAAGTTTAGTAAAATAATAAAATTATATGATATAACCATAAATGTATATTGAGTTGGTGGATCCAAATTTGCATGAGAATTGATATCCCTAATTTTATCTACTTGTACATTTGTTAATAATTTTTTTTCCAATTTGAATTAATTGGAGGAGAGAAGAAAATAAGAGAGAAATAAACTAGTAAAGTTATATTTACTCACAAAATAGAAGGAGAAAAATAAATTTTGAATAATTAATTTTTAAAATTTTACACTTAATGACATCCAAATAATTTTGAAGTTTAATTTAATCTATAATCTACAAATTATAAATTTTTAGAGAAATAAAAAAAAATTTGAGGGAGCCAATTAACAAAAAAGAAGAATTTATTACATCTATTTAATATTTTCTCTTATAAATATTTAATGAAATTAATACAAAAATTAAAAATTTAGTTTTATACATCTATGAAAATAATCTCAGACATGTTTTTCCTTTTTTTTTTTTTTTGTGTGGGTGGGGGGCAGGCTACCCTCTTCTGTTAAAGTTTAAAATTTATACTGACTACTTTGTAACTTGCCATGTTTTAGAGAACCGAAGAGGTCGGGTTACATCGGAAAAGAATCATATATGTTCCAGATTGGTTCTTAAATCACAACACTAAATAAGAAAAGAAATGAAAACACCAAAAGGTTAGGTAGGCCAAGAAAGATGCTGAGTTGTATAGTTGAGATGCATCCTCAGTAAAACAGAATAATTTTCGGCATGAGTATCTACATGACTCAAACTCTAGCCACTGTGAGGACTGAGGAGGTGACAAGGATATGTAAGTACCAAAAAGGAAACACACGAAATATCCGGCAAAGCATGTTCTACAACGATCAATTAATCATGCTGGAAAATGTTAAAAAAAACGATTCTAGATGATTCTAAAATAAGTTTTAAAGTGAAGATAGATCAGCAAAACCATTATATCTGTAGATAAGAGGGCAAAAAGAAAAATACAATATGAAGACTCAGAGGTATCAACTATCAAGTGAACTCAAACCAGAGTAGACACGAGCAATCTTCTTGCTATAATGAAATCAACCAATGCATATACTAAATCAAAACAAATGACCAATTAACAAATATCGACAAGTTTCTTTCCCCTTCTGATTGGTGAAGCTCTTGACCAGATGCATAATCCAGAAAAAGGGCATCTATGGATAAACTTTTTTTTTCTTCTTGGAAAGCAAAAAGAAAATACATATAATAAAAATGCTGTACAACAAAGACAAAATGAAAAGAAACTGAATCCAAAGGACTCGGATCCAATGAAAGAAGATTGAGAAGAATTTATAGAGATTTTCTGGATGTGAAAATGAAATCTTAGAATCGCTTCTGTGCTCTCTCTTTTTTAATCTACCTGTCCTAACCCCCAGACTTGTAACTGCATGTGCTTTCTTCTTCCTAAAGATGGTTTTGGTATCTATTCGAAGAGTTTCTGCTATCTGTTTGTTGATCTAGGAATTCTTGATTGAATGTGCTAGTTTTATTTTTTTTGGGACCTGGAACATGTCTTTGTTGCTTCTTTGTATTTGTAGATGTTATTTATTGGTGATATTGTATATTTCCTTGTTAGGAGCATGTGGTGCACCATGTGGTGAAGCTTCTTTCTCCTCCTATACCTTCTACACACAGTGGACAAAGAAGTCACTTGGTTGATCATGTGCCTATGCTGAATGCTATACTTTTGGGAGCTTCAACAATCGATAATATCCAAATACTTTCTTTGCATGGTGTTGTAAGTGAGATACTATAATTGTCTTCTGGATGCACCTTTAGACTCTTCCTAATATGGAATCTTTTTTTTTTAAATTTTGTTGGTTAGATAAAGAAATTTTGTTAAGAAAGAGAAAAAAGGATATGGAATCATTAAACTGAATTTGATTCCATGTGGCAGTCTTCATGTGACTGTAATTTTGTAGCATTTATCCGTATTATTTTTAACCATGTGCTCAGACCACCATGAGATGGATATCTTGAAAATATAGGTGCTTAGTGGGCAATTTGGGTTTCTGATACACAGTTTATTTAGGATTCCAAGTTCCAACATGAACTAAAGCACATATAATGACCCCTTAGATTGCTGGTGTTTCAACTGCTCTGGATATGCTATTGTTTACACCCTGATTGTTTCCTTACAACCTGATCCCATTGTGTTTCCATCGATTCATACAGATTCCTGAAGTAGCTGCTTCTTTAATGCCTCTTTGTGAGGCATTTGGGTCACTTGTTCCTACATCAAGTAACACATCAAGCTCGGGTGATGAGCCCTCAATTTATGAGGTTTTCTCTAATGCTTTTCTCTTTCTTCTGCGTCTATGGAAATTCTATAGACCCCCTCTTGACCAGTGGTTGTCGGGAGGAGGAGCATTTGGAGGTGGGCTTACTTTGGAGTATCTTTTACTGTTGCACAATAGCCGCATTGCATCTCATAATTCTGCTGGTTCAAATGAAATAAACAGTGACTCAGTCCAGTTTAAATCCACACCTGATAAGCCTGTATATATTGATTTTTATCCCAAATTACGAGCTTGGTATTGTCAGAATAAGTCATGTGTTGCTTCAACTCTCTCTGGACTCTCTACTGGAAATCCTGTTCATCAGGTTGCTAACAAAATTTTAAACATGATTTACTCAAAAATGACTAAAACTGGGACTTCTTCGGGGAATTCCTCAACATTATCAGGCAACAGTTTATGTGGGTCTGCTTCAAGTAGTGGAGAAGATCCTTACCAGAGACCTATGCTTCCTGCATGGGACATGTTAGAGGCCATGCCTTTTGTGCTCGAGGCAGTATTGACAGCTTGTGCTCATGGAAACCTTTCATCACGGGATTTGACAACAGGTTGATAAAGGCTAGCTTTTCTTGTTTGCTGAAGAATTTTTGAGATTTTCTTTTCTTCTTTTTAATTATACTGACTTTTGATTGATCCCTCTCTTTGGCTTGAAATTTCATTCTTGTTTGTTGGATGTAAAATTGAAGTCTGTATTTTCAATTAATCACCATATGAAAACAGCACCTAAAAAGCTATTGAATGTTTGCAGGCTTGAGGGACCTCATTGACTTTTTTCCTGCATCTATTGGAGCAATTATCAGTTACTTTACTGCAGAAGTTACTCGAGGTACATGGAAACCAGTTCCAATGAATGGAACAGATTGGCCTAGTCCAGCAGCTGTCCTTACATATATTGAGTCTGAAATGAAAGAAATACTTTCTGTTGCAGGAGTTAAGTTGCCAAGCTGTTCCTCTGGTAGGTTTAACCAGATACTTGAAATTTCATGCTCCCTTGTTACGGCAATAACAGTCTATGTAAAGATATTATATATATATGTATGTCACTTGAGCAACAATAAACGTGAAATGAAATGTGCACCTTAACATGTGCATTTGTGGGTTATAAATGGGTAACAAGGCTAGTGACTTATGATCTTGTGAAGTAGATTCTTTAGATGGGAGAATTCTACCTTTGTTATTTTTGCTTGAAGTGGTTATGCCTTAAGATTTGATCTGCACCTCCTTCCAGTCACTAGCCTTGAACTTTTACTACTGCAATAGACAATGATCTACATTAAGTATTCCTTCATATTGATTAGATGTACTAAAACTTGTGCAATCCTCCCTTCCCCAGGCTAGCCTTTGAGTGTGAGTTAATTCCAGGTCCATTTTCTTATCATGATATCAGAACCTTTCCAACTAATGTTGGGCTTTCTATAATTGTTCACACTCTAGGTGTTTGCCCTAGGCGTGAGGGAGGTGCATCAAGTATCCCATGTAGGTTAGGTTATATGGTTATGTGTTTCTTATGAAAAATTGAGCAATCCTCCTCTTGCTCTTGCTTGGGGTGTGAGTTAGGCCCAAGTTCATTTTCTTGTCAGTCTCCACAGCTAGAGATCCGTTAGACTGCTCCCTTTTAATCTTGATTACTTGTTTTCAGGAAAATTGCTTGGAATATGGCTGCTTTTTAAGTGGCCTTGTTTTGATGGATCCTTTCCTTTGTGCATACTTGTTGCTAGTCTATATTTAGTGTCTTTTTTGGTTTTCTCCTGCTCATTGTGGAATTCTAATGAGTTTGGTGCCGCCATTTGGTTGAACTGTTTCTCAGCCCCAACTAGTTTGGGGTCAAAGGCTTAGCTGTTGTGCACTTGACTATCTTTAATAATGGGATGCATATTATAAATCAACAAGTAACATATATAGATCTGTTGCTAAAGATTAAGATTACTTGTTTTTCTTTTGCTGAAGTCTTCTAACTCTTTGCAGAAGCAGGGCTTTCACCTCCCATGCTTCCATTGCCAATGGCAGCTCTGGTCAGTTTAACCATTACTTTCAAACTCAGCAAGGGCCTCGACCACATTCATGCTGTAGTTGGGCCAGCTCTGGAGAATTGTGCATCTGGTTGCCCTTGGCCCAGTGTACCTATAATTGGCTCTCTGTGGGCCCAAAAGGTCCGTCGGTGGCATGATTACATAGTAGTATCATGTGCTCGCTCAGTATTCAGGCAAAACAAAGCAGCAGTTGCTCAGCTTCTACAAAGTTGCTTCTCGTCATTCTTGGGATCAGTTAATGCTTCAACATCTTTATTAACCTATCAGAGTAGTGTGTGTGGTCTACTTGGTAGCACTATAGGGGTTCCTGGCGATATTGGATCCTTGGCACCAGGGTTTCTCTACCTTCGCTCTTGTCGGACAATACAGGATATTCAGTATGTGAATGATGTGATTACAAGTCTTGTAGGAGAACATGCTAGGGAATCAGCTGCCAGATGGCCAAGCATAAACTCCTCTCGCCTGAGGTCTAGCCAAGCATCTCTATCCCTTGCTGCTACAAAGGCAAGGGAGGCAGCCATGCTGGGTGCAAGCCTTGTTTGCGTGTCAGGGGGGATGAATCTGGTGCAAGAGCTTTACATGGAGACTATCCCCACCTGGTTGCTCGCGTCCAGGGAAACGAAAGATGGGGTGAGTGTTGTTTCACGTATATTAGAGGGATATGCAATGGCATACATGTTGATTTTGACAGGGTCATACGCATGGGGTGCTGGGGCCAGATCTCCAGCATGGGCATTGTCTAGAAGGGCCCATATAGTAGGGGCCCACATGGACTTCTTGGCAGGGGTATTGGAAGGAAACATATCACTTGGCTGTCATCCAGCCACTTGGAAAGCTTATGTCTCTTGTTTAGTACATCTAGTGGTGAGTTTTACTCCAGCCTGGATTCAAGAAGTGAGGCTGGAGACTCTGAAGAAATTGGCCAGTGGATTGAGAGGATGGCATGAATATGAGTTGGCTCTCTCTCTGCTTGAAAGAGGTGGGGTTGCAGCCATTGCCTCTGTGGTAGAACTAGTCAATGTAGTTAATTGAGTTCTGAATCGTAATATGTAGTTACAATTATCTCCACCTGCATTGTTTTGAAAATTGCCCTGATCCAATTAGATCATATTAACAAAAGTTGCGCTCCTCTCTCTTGCGTGTTGGAAGCAACTCGAATGTCTGGAATAGAGGACGAGTTTGAGCGTTTTCCCAGTGGCAAGGGGACAATTTTTCTGGGTAAGATTGCAACATTGGGAAAGATTAGATTTCTTGAAAAACTATTTCCATTTTTCATTTTTCATTTTCTAATTTTTCGTTTTTTATCTTCTAAGAAAATTTTAATTTTCATTTCCTATAGAAAATAAGAGAGCATAAAACATAGAATATATACTCACTTAAATTTCTCATTCAAATGATAAAAATTATTCATATTTTTTCATTATTGAACGTAAATCAAAGTATATTTAAATTTTTTTTATTTTACTTTAAAACTTTTACCTAATATTATTTATATTTTATTCTATATTCTATAAATATAAATGAAAATTTTTAGAATAATTATTTAATTTATAATTATAAAATACTGTATGACATAATTTTTGTTATAAAAATACTTAAAAGTTTCAAGTCTTAATTAAATTTCATATAAAAATAAAAGTAAATATAATTATTTAGTTTGATTCGTTTTTATTTATTATCAATTTGATTAGTTGTTTTTTATCATCATCACTCCTACTATATTGCTACCACCTCTAAATAATTATTATATAATAATTAATTAAATTATTACTATCATCACTTAGCTATCATTATCATTATTATTTTATCCTTTTTCAATATCACTATTAAATTATAATTATAATTGTTCAGTTTTTAATATAATGGCTGCAACTTTTTTATCAGTAGAGTGACTATTTAAATAATAACAATTTATGACTAAAAAGAGACCGTTGAGGTTTCTTAATATGATGATGCTAAAGATTTTTAACAACAATATCTATCTTATTTTTTCTTTCATTATACAATTCTTTTTCTGAGAAAATTTCACATCATTTTGATTTGATAAGGAATTTGGTAACTTTTTTTTTAAGCAAAGCAATAAAACAAAACCAAATATCCACATTTCATTTTTTTTAAAATAATTTTACAGATAATTAATATTTAAATAACATACATTTTCAGTTTTTTTTTTTAAAAAAAAAACAAACTTACTTTATATTTCAATAAAAGTTAAAAAGATTCCACTTTAGAATAATACAAATATTTTTAAAACATATCTTAAACTATTTTTAGTGAAAAACAAAAGAATTAAAAATTATGAAAAATATCAAAACTTTATGCCATTTCCCAAAAAATAAAAATAAAAATTGATGAGTACTGTGAAATAATTTAAAGAATTAAATTAAATAAACATAATAAAATATTTGACTATTTAATTAATTTAATTAATTATTATTTTAAATATATATATATTAAAATAATTAAATAATTAATCGTTTAAAAATTATGTTTTTAAAAATATAAAATAATTTTTTAATTCAAAAGTTCAAATGAACAGAGAATGAATATAATAATGGAGGGCTCCTCCCTTATTTTTTAGAGCAGTGACCGATCCGAACAGTAAGAGAGAGGTTTTTTCTCGAGCAATTGAATTCTACCTTTTTCCCCTTTCATTTGTTTCTTTAATTTAGGGTTTGGCCTCCACGCTCTGCAGTGATTCCTCTTCTTTCTTTCTTTCTTCTGATTTTTTTTATTAGGGTTTCTTTTACTGGGATATAATTCAAATTAAAGGTGGATTGAGATTGAGAGGGAGGGTGGGTGTTCATTTCTTCCTTCTCCGTCTCTCGCTTTCGGCGGTGAAATACAAGTAGCTTTGGACGATGGAAGGGAGGAGGATATCGGCGAATCCCAGGCCCTGCTCTGGAAGGAGGATATTGGCCAAGAAAAGGCCTCTTACCAATGGATTTGCCAACACTGTTAAGAAGTTGCAGAGACGCGAAATTTCTTCTAAGCGAGATCGTGCTTTCAGTATGAGCAATGCCCAGGAGCGGTTTCGCAATATGACTTTGATGGTACCCTCTCCCTCTCCCTCTCCCTCTCTCTCTCTCTCTCTCTCTCTCTCCCTCCCTCCCCACCCCCAACCCCAATTTGCTCGCATTTTCAGCAGTCTGCCCGTTACATTTTCTTTGGTCTATACATGTTACAAGATGGTTCCTTGTTTGTGAACTGAGAATGTTACTAATTCATGTTCACTCCTAATTTTTATGATTTTTGTTCTTCATATGAAGGAGCGTAAGAAGAAAAGAAATAAATTTTGATTTGGTGCATTTCTTTAACGGGGCTATGGAATGTTCTGTGTTATTATTTTTATTTTCAGTTGCAAGAAAGACTTGTTTTGAGTTTGGTTTACTTTCATCCAGGAAGAGTATGATACTCATGATCCCAAAGGCCATTGTTCAGTAGTGCTGCCCTTTCTGATGAAGAGAACCAAAGTCATTGAGATTGTTGCTGCACGTGACATCGTTTTTGCCCTTGCACATTCTGGTGTTTGTGCAGCTTTTAGTAGAGGTAATAACAGGGACCGTGATATTGCAAAGAAATAATAAGTATTGTTAAGGATTTTGATTCTGTGTAAATTTCTTTATTGAGTGAGGAAGATGATTGTATCTCATGCTTTTGGTGACTACTGTAAGTGCAGAGACAAATCAGAGGATATGTTTTCTGAATGTGAGTCCTGATGAAGTCATTCGAAGCTTGTTCTATAATAAGAACAATGATTCACTCATCACAGTTTCTGTTTATGCTTCTGACAACTTCAGCTCCTTGAAATGTAGATCAACTAGAATTGAGTATGTTAACTTCTCTTCATTATATATATATATCTCATTTCTTTGTGAATGTCAATCTTATTATTTCATTTTGTAAATTGTGAAATTAATGCTTTGATTTAAATTATTAGGTATATAAGGAGGGGCAAGCCAGATGCTGGTTTTGCGCTTTTTGAGTCTGAGTCCTTGAAGTGGCCAGGGTTTGTAGAGTTTGATGACGTTAATGGAAAGGTCCTAACCTACTCTGCCCAAGACAGGTGTCTTTTCAGTGCACTTACTGTGTGATTGTCAAATGTTTCATTACCAATTCTAACATTCTTTTTTAATATTTTTTGTGGCCAGTGTTTACAAGGTTTTTGACCTTAAAAACTATACAATGCTGTACTCTATATCAGATAAACATGTACAGGAAATCAAAATCAGGTAATCCCTCTGTGAGCTTGTGGTTGGTCTCGTTGTCATTTGAATGGAGCTTTTAGTTATAAGAATTAGTTACTATAATGGAACACCCATGTCTCTCACCCTTTTGCATGAGCAGATGCGTGGCAACAAACCTTGTTCATTTTGTCTTTCTATATATATGTCCATTTGCTTACGCCTTGTATTTCCTATTCAGTTGCCTGATTGAATAAGTTCTGAAATGTGTGCCAAGTTTTGGCTCTTGTTTTGCTTTTTCATTCTCTTTTTATTTTTATTTTTTGTATTCACATGTGTTTTATTATTTGCATCAGTCCAGGAATCATGTTGTTGATTTTCAATAGAGCAACTAGCCATGTTCCTCTTAAGATTTTATCAATAGAAGATGGCACAGTTCTAAAGGCATTCAACCATCTACTTCATCGGAATAAGAAGGTGGACTTCATCGAACAATTTAATGAGAAGCTACTCGTTAAGCAGGAGAATGAGAATCTCCAGATTCTTGATGTGAGTTATCAGTGTCTATTCAAGCAATCCTTTTGCAGGCATTATCATTTTTTTTATCAATAATTTATATTCCTTATGCAGGTTCGAAATGCAGAGTTAATGGAAGTTAGCAGGACTGAGTTCATGACTCCCTCTGCATTTATCTTTCTTTATGAGAACCAGTTGTTTTTAACTTTCAGAAATAGGACTGTTGCAGTTTGGAATTTTCGCGGGGAGCTTGTAACTTCATTTGAGGATCACCTGTTGTGGCATCCTGACTGTAACACAAATAACATATACATAACAAGTGATCAGGATCTTATTATTTCCTACTGCAAAGCTGAAACTGAAGACCAGTGGATGGAAGGAAATGGTATCGTTTAATGCTACCTTTTTGGTTGACAATTATGGTCTGTGATTAGGCAGTTTATGATTTTAGCTGGCGGAGTGGTAGAATCTTGCTAACTTTAACATCATTATGGTCGGAAACTATCAAAATAATTATCCTGGTTTCCCTTTATTGTTGAGAGTTATTACAAAGGAGAAAATCAATAGATATAAAGAAGAATGTGTCAATTTAGTGTTCTACTCCTACCTGGACAACCTGGTGTTGATAAACTTTTGGACCTTAATAGATACTTTTGCATCGTTTCTGATTGTCTTTGTTCGTTCAGGATGCTGTTGCTCTTTTTCTTTATTGCATTTTACAGGAGAATGTTAACATAAGGTAATTTATTTCCATCCATCTCATAATTGGCTCTTTTTAATGCAGCTGGTTCTATCAATGTCAGCAACATCTTGACAGGAAAGTGCTTGGCCAAAATAAATGCCAGCAATGGCAATCCCAAAGGTGATGAGCGCGGTGGCAGTAGCTCTAAGCAGAGTCATTCACCTATGAGAAGTATGGTTGCAGAGGCTTTGGAAGACATAACTGCACTTTTCTATGATGAAGAGCGTAATGAGATCTACACTGGCAATAGGCATGGTTTGGTTCATGTGTGGTCTAACTGAAGTTATGAGCATGTTCCATTTTGATCTAAAGATGAATCTGCTACTAAAGGATATTCTATCATGCTTGCATGAGACATACGCTGTTAATAGACAGTCTGGATAATGTTATAGCAAATTCAAGAGCATCTTTCATCATTTTGATCTAGTTGCTATGATTCCCCTATCAGACATCAGAGGATGCTGTATCGGGCTTGCTTTACTTCACCAGATTGGATGGCTACAACGCACTATTTTTTTTTGAATTGCTTCAGAGTGAATTGTACTATTAGATAATTTTTAGCTTTTGTGTAGCTATTTGTAGATCTACATTTGGGAGTTCTAGGATGTCTGATTGAGATGCAAGAGAGGGCTTAAATTTGTTCACTTGTCAAACATTTTTCAAATCTATGCAACATGTAACATTAATTGATATTCTTGTGTTTACCAAGTAAACCAAATGTTTGCTTGTTACTTGTTAGTGACGGAACTTGCTGGCAGTTTCATGTTTGGCCAAGGAAATCTATGGTACTGATGAAATTGCTATAGAGTTTTTTTTCCAGTAGCAAAACATCAAAAGGGATTAAAGAATACGATGAGCGAGCAATTATGTCTTAC
This sequence comes from Cnidoscolus chayamansa, assembly GCA_948266635.1. Classification (NCBI taxonomy): domain Eukaryota; kingdom Viridiplantae; phylum Streptophyta; class Magnoliopsida; order Malpighiales; family Euphorbiaceae; genus Cnidoscolus; species Cnidoscolus chayamansa. The sequence continues at coordinate 89,784 of CAOGCB011575376.1, read as the reverse complement.
AATCTCATTGTTGATTGAATATCTGGCTATGTGCGACTTGATTATTAGTTGTCACTGCCCCATAGGGATTATGGACACCCAGATTTCAATAGTTTCCCTTCTCACAGCAAGTTTCATCATATGTGAAGTCCTTAGTAACAAGATGAACAATTCAGCTAGTGAAACTTCACAGGTAAACAAGGTTAGAAGGGAGGATATTTAACTATTCCACTAAAAGCTAACAAGCTTGGCACCGAATGTTATGCACTAAAATCTTATCAGAAAAGCGTTGACTGTAAAGTAATAAGAAATATAAATGCAATCCATATTTGGGGGTTTGCACCAAGAAAACTACAAGCAGGAAATATGCACTCAGTTATTTGTTTCATAGATACAAACCAACAGTTGCACCTATAAGTTTAAGGTATTATATACATAGTTTTCTTCCTGATACCATCTCAGTTTCAACAATTAACCTATGATATCAAAGCCTGTTTTCAATTGCAATCTGAATATTGTAAATGTCAAAACAGGCAAGAGATCTAAGCTAATTTGACAATGGTGAACGAGAGGTGCCTCACTTTCGCTTGGAAACTATCCCAGTTGTCCTTTTCCTTCAGGGCTTGAGAATCTGAAAAGAGCAGAGCAAACTTTCACTGACGCACATGAGTGCACCTGCATTGTTAAACTCTCCACAGTAGTTTGGTGCTGAGAATATGGTTACCAACTGCCTGTCTCCGAAGAATTCATATCCATCTTCAACTACCTGTCGATCATTTTCAACAGAAACATTTTCTTTTTCTTTTAGTAATTGTTTTAAGTGAAAGTTCAGCAAGAAACTAGAATAGTTGTCCCCTGAAATTCTTGAACCGTAAGCTAGCAACTAGTGCAGAAATGGAAGAGAATAAGAAGGAAGACCTGGTGAGCTCGGCATATGAGATCAAGGTCATTTTTCTTCAAAGTTTCAGCCACCTTATCAGCTCCAAATGTATAGGAAACGCCCCTATCATTCTCACCCCATCCTTTGACGTCTCTGTCAGGATCAGCCCATAGGAGGTCACATAAAAGTCCTTGGTCTGGCACATCAACCGGCCTTTCTATGGCTCTGATTTGATCCAAGCTCTCCATTTCTGGTGAAAGACCACCGTGCATGCAGAGGATTTTGTCGTCCACCACTGCAGCTACTGGTAAACAATTGAAGCATTCAGTAAAAGTTTTCCACAAACGGACGCTGAAACGGCGCTTGCACTCATCATAGAATCCATATATTCTGTTGATAGAAGCACATTCATGATTCCCTCGTAGGAGGAAAAAATTGTCTGGGAACTTGATCTTGTAAGCTAGGAGAAGGCATATAGTCTCGATACTTTGTTTTCCTCTATCGACATAATCTCCTAGAAAGAGGTAATTTGAATCTGGTGGAAACCCACCATACTCGAACAAGCGCAAGAGATCTGGATATTGGCCGTGTATGTCACCTGCATATCCAAGAAAATTCCAGATAGTAGCAAGCAATTACAGATTAACAAGGATCAAAACTACCCATTTCCTTCTTGATTTATTGGTGCTTCACATGATACATTAACGATATGCAATTCTTGTAGAGACATGACTTTTCTGTAGCATTTTGCTTGGATGTTGGGGAATGTTCATAATCAATTTCTTCCATTTGTCTAAATTATTAGTAGAGCATGCAAGAATCAAGTCATAAATTGGGTTTGATTCGATTAATAAGTCTATTGTTCAATTCTTCGATCCTTCCCACAAACAACCAACAGAAATACAACTATCAAGAAGAAAATGTGATGGATAACAGCACACAGTTGCTGTGATTTCAATACATTTTCAGATTTATCAATAAAAGGCTCAGGAGTCCCAAGGCCGAAGTCTCCATATCCAGTTCTTTTTTTTTTTCTTTGTGAAGCATTTCCTAAGAGATAATCATACAAGGAAAACGAACAAAATAGGCAAAAGATAAAGAGAAGATGACAATAAAAGAGACGAACAAATGAACAAGAGACGAGAACTAAGGAAGATAGCGAAAATGAATTTCATATACCACAAATGTTAACAGGAGCTTCTAGTTCAAGAAGAACAGGCTGAGCGAGGAAAACTTGCTTGGCAGTGAGACAAAGGTTTCTGATTTCAGGTTCAGTAATCTGAATACGTTTCCCTCTGCTATGCCTTCCTTCCAACAGCCTCTGTATTACCCCATCCAATCCTTCCATTCCACCCCAAGAGGAGATCACTTAACTCCTCTTGATCTTTTCTTTCGTCTTTTTCTTCTATTCTGGATTATGGGTTCTTGCTACCTGGTTATTACCTCTTTCATGTTGATACACGAAAATAAACAAGCAATTGAGGGTACAAAGAACTCAGAGAAGTGAAAATAAAAGACAAACCCAAGTCTGATTTGCGTTCATTGTTGAGTTATTGATACATGAAAACAGAATCTCATCCTCTAGATTGAGAAAGGGGAGGGAGAGAGAAAGGAAGAGAATGCAGAAGAAGCGCGGGAATTGAGATACGAGAGGGGTAGATGATTTTTAGCAGCAATTAAGAAAAAAAAAAGAAAAAAAAGAAATTGACTCTGTTTTTAGTTTTTACAGTTGTGATAATGAGGTTAAGCTTTTGCCAACTAATGAAGCTTTGGGTCAAAAATAAGCTTCCACCCATTTCCTCCCGACTTCAATGGCTATCCCATTTCATTTCAATCCTTCTCTTTTCTAACTACAATACTTTCACTTGTCCCCCAAATCAATTAATGCTTCATATGTTTATATGGAGTAATGTTCAAATCACTTTCCTAATAATAATAACCTATTAAAACCTATTCTATGGTGTAACTAATCCAATTAAAAATAATATTTAGCTAAATTGATTGATTGATACACTATCTTAGTATGGTTGGACAGATAGGATACATTATCATATGTGAAAAACCTATTTGTAGTACAATGAGATATTGATGAAAGCATGACATAAATATACATATGAAAAAGAAAAAACAAATTAGGTAGCATTTTTAATTACAACCTCATAAATTGTGATGGAACTTGTTAGTTAGGAGCTATCATTTATTTCTTGGAAGAGAAATTATGCATTAGACTTTTTCATTCTATTTTAAACCACTCGCACATTCATTCTATATGACATACAAACCCATCATGCAGCTCTTTATGCTTGTCTGTTATGTTCAAATCATCACTCCATCAGACATAAATATGGGTACCCACTGACCAGATAACATATCCCAAAGGTGATACTTAAGCATCACACTATTAGTCTTGTTTCTCAGCCGACATGAAAATCTCTATAACTCAATCAGGAAGGGTTTCTCTGCACCAACCTCTTTAACTCATGTTTGATGGCAAACAACAAGTTGATAAACTCGTTCAGTGAGACCCTGCTGTTTTATTCCTCTTGAGCAATTTCACATCTTCAGATGAATCTAGTGCTTTGATACAGTGATGTCAGTTCTCAAATGACAAGCTTAGAAGCAGCCTAAGCAAACCCATAAACACTTGTAGAGATTGTAAAAGATCTTTTTCCTACATAGAGATATCCAACCGAATCGAACGTCCAATTTCTTATTACAACAAAAAATTTTGCAGTGCCATGGCCTGATTGTAATGTCATTTCTTGAGAAATCCTCCAAGTGTAGCAGCTGGACCCCACCATTATTTCTATGAGATTCAACTCATGTACCCAGTACCCAGTACCCCTCTACTATTCTACCAATTAATTAAATTTTTAGCACACCAACTCGTGTCATGGCCTGATTGTACTATTGCTGTTTCAATTGTTAGATCACCAAGCATATTTTCATGTAGTGCTTCACTAAGCATAAGAAAAATTCCTAACCAACACAAATAAGAAAAAATACAACTTCCGCGAGCTGTCATATTTCCTATGACAAAATTCTAGTCAGCAGAAACGTCAAAATTGAGACTTGTCAAGGCTGTCAAAATAGGGATGATCCATAGCTGCTTTGGCTGATATTCGTTCAGCTGGATCATATTTAAGCATCTTCTGCATTATCCAAAAACAAGAAAACATTAACAAAGCAAACAAAACAGGGTCAGGCGCCCAGCATGATTCGATTTCTGAATGTAGAAATTCTTAACAGAAGTGTAATAAATGGACAAACATTTCTGAATGTATGTGCTTCCTTCCTCATTCTAATTGTGTTAGGTTGAGTACAACAGGAAATAGAGACAAATTATGGTAACATTTAAACCAGCACAGAACAGATGAACTTGAGCGTCTAATACCGGTTTCCATTTTCCAGTTCCAGGCACCCTTTTACACGAATCCTAATTTTCTAATTCATGATCATCAAGTTTTTGACAATTATCAAATATCAAAATGGCATGATCCGTTTCCTATTTTAACTAAAAATGCACAAGGTCAGGGTTACGAGCACCAGATCTATCACGGCTACTGGAAATAGCAGCCTCAAAATTCTTATAAGCTTTAGTAATTGTACTCACAATTGACCGTAAGAACATTATGACAGGTCCAGAGAAACACCTTAAGGATTCCAACTGTGCATAAAATTCTCTATAGCCTCCAGCATGCAACATTATTAATATACAAATATTAGATTCTATTCCAAACAATAAACCGTTGATTAAATTCTTGGAATCCTACAATTACGAAATGCGGTTAAAGGACAAGTAGTTACCGATAGAAGGTCAACACCCTCAGGTCCCAACGATGGAACAGCCCGTGCCAGGTTTTGAGGCTCCCATTGTGGATAGACATGCCAATCACGCAGAGCAGTTACTCCTGGCCACTGCTTGTCAGTGGGTGTTCCCAATAACCTTACAGTGAGAAGCAGGAATAAAACTAGTGAAGACTATAACTATGATTTGATTATTATAGGAGAAATTAGAGACATGACAACTGCACAAGCCTAGCAGAAGCAATACGGGCTAAGTAATCATTTTTTAGCAGCTTACAAAATCCAAATATGGGCCAGGAGATATAATGATTTATTACCTCCACAAAGAAAGGGAAAAAAAGAAAACAAAGGTTGATCATAATTTTGTAGAACTGTTTCATGAGGTACTTAAGAAGCGGAGAAACGAAATGGAAGTAACAGATTTTATGTAACCTCAACGAGAATACAAAGGAAACAGGCAAGCAGCGTAATCAAATGCTTATATCAATACCTGAAAATATGAAGCAACTGTTGGAACTCAGAATCACCAGGAAACAGAGCTTGTCTTCTGACCATTTCAGCTGAAAAAGAGTTTCCAGAAAAACTCAGAAAAAAGAAATGGTAATAGTTGTTCTAAATAAGTAGGATTTCATTCATTGAACCAAATGAAAACATATGAAATGGGGAAGGGTCAGAAGCACTAGGTGCATAATTGGTGATAGATGTGTAAAAATAGTCATTACCGAAGATGCAACCAACAGACCACATATCAACGGCGGTAGAGTAATAAGCCGAACCGAGCAAGACCTCGGGAGCTCGATACCAAAGAGTAACAATCTCGTGGGTATAGCTTTTAAGGGGAACAGTAAAAGCGCGGCCAAGGCCAAGATCGGCGATCTTGAGAATACCCTTATCCTTATCTAGCAAAAGGTTCTGGGGTTTAAGATCTCGGTGGAGAACACCATGGCTATGACAGTGGGCAACACCCTTGCAGAGCTGAAACAGGAATCTCTGAAGGAGATAAGGAGAGAGAGGCATTGGGTTAGGGCCTTTGCGGTGGGAATCAATAAATTTCTTGAGATCGGTGTCGAGGTACTCGAAGACCAAGTAGAGATTAGTTTTAGAAATGGAATTTTCCTTATCATCATCTGCAGAAGGGGAAGAGGCAGGAGAGGCGACGTACTCAACGGAGAGGAGGCGAACGATGTAGATAGATTGAGAGAGCATCTGAAGCAAGGAGACCTCGCGGAGAGCGGTGGGAGGAATGCCTTCCTCGTCCATCTCGAGCCTGGTCTTTTTGAGAGCGACGAGTTGGCCGGTGGATTTGTCCTTGGCCTTGTAGACCTTACCGTAGGTGCCTTCCCCTACCTTATCCAGCTTCTCGTACTTGTCCATGGTTTGCAGTGAACCCTATTGGTTGCTCTGCTCAGAATTGAGAGATTCGCGAGGGAAAGGAGTGAGTGGGTTTTGTGGTTATTTTGAAATTCAAATTTGGGAGATAGCACAACCCATCTAATCTAACGGATGGGAACCTACCTACGTCCTACCTTATCTAATTTTTATCACCTCATAGAATGTTTATTGAACATACTCTATTAATAAAACTACTAATAGGCACATTATTATCTAAATTATTATTATTATTATTATTTAAGATAATTTCTAAATCATTTTTTTAATATACTAAATATTCTTCAATGAGTTCCAAAGGAGGAGTTTTCTATGAACTCTGGAGATGATTTATTTAAGGATTTGGTTTCTTTTACTCAAATGGAGGATCTTTGCGGGTGTTTGATGCTAGCAGCTCCCCTTTTTTTAACCATCTTTTCTGTTTGATTGGCCTACTCTTAAGGTTGTAGGAGAGAGATGGAGATCATTGTCCTCTAGGAGCCTGATTGACAGCTATTTCAAAGTGGAGTTTCTAGTGCCTTTTGGGTTCCCAAAGGTTTCCTAATGAGCTTGGCTATGAGGAAGCCTTTGGTCATCCTCAATTGGCAATTATTACTAATATCTGAGCAAATGGTTGATTTGCTGATCCATTTTGTTTCTGGATCCTAGGCACGTTCAAATCCATTGATTTTCCATACGGGCGTTGCTTGTCTTGCTTTTCTTTTTTGGTTTGTTTCTAATTCCGGTTTCAAAAGGTTTTTTTTTTTTTTTCTTAACGGCATTGTTTTCATCATCTGAACTATGATTGTGTTATTTTTCTTCAAGTCGTATTTTTTCTTCTTTCTTCTGCTGCTCCTATTAATAATGCATTCTAACGGTACACGAATTATTTTAGAAGTCAGAAATGAAGATCAAGTGAACAAGAAACAACAAAATAGACAACACTGTCAATTCACTTTCAAACAGAAATTGACGTGTTTATCCAGAATCCAGATACGGATCCGTGAGCAGACTCGAAATGAGCTTATTTCTCCCGATTAAGCCCAACATGGCAGGCTTCTGCATTGCACAGTTGCTGATAAATAATTTAAGCAAACTTATGTTAACCTACAGGTTTTCCTCAATCCTAATTATCCACTACTTCAATCAGGGTGGGCTCATAGTCACTAGGAGCCTCAAATCCGTGGAGATTCATCACAGTTGCAGCCACATTAGCGAGTCCTCCACTGGGAACATCATTACGGAACCTGACACCAGGTGCCAATCCAGGACCTCCAATTGCAATAGGCACCTAAAGAGAAATTCCAATTTAAGTTATCAAATCAATCAGCACAACAAGATGGATAAACTAGCAAATTAAGGGATTCATAATTCTGTCCTAGTGATTGTACATTCAGAGGATGCCAAGGTACAAACAAGCACTCACTCTACATGTTTCCTACTCTGGTGAGGGTTTCAACTTACGTGAATTGCTAAAAAGCAAGCAACAGCATTAGGTTCACTAAATTACATCATGTACATGTACTCACTGTAGTCCTCATCAATTCACGCATACCATCACTGCGAACAACTATACTCCATTTAATCCGTTTCCTTTAATTTACTGGCAAAAAGCTAAATAAACTTACTGGCTGAAGTGTGTGAGACGTGAGTATCTGAACGCTGCCACTCTTATCAAGAATAGGTTTCCCAGATTTGTCCCTCTTCACCATATCCTCAGCATTGCCATGATCTGCAGTAACAACATATATTCCACCAACTTGCTCTATAGCATCAATGATCATCTGCACTCAGAAATACCTTCAGTCAGCAGAAAGCCAGTGCCATACTTCTGTCTATACCCAAGCATGCTTAGCATTCCAATAGGATCTTATCATCAGCCAGTGCACGCAAAATATCAAAAGCTCCCATATGCAAGACAACTTTATTCCGAGTTCGATATATTATAACCAAATAAGAAAATCATATGCAGCATAAATGCAATATCCAGTTGATTGAACATTTAAACTCTTAAATGATGGAAAAACAAAATTAATAAAGATCAGTTATACCTTGACAGCATCGTCTGCAGCCTTGCATGCCACAATCGTGGCATCAATGTCTCCCGTATGTCCAACCATGTCACTATTTGGAAGGTTAACACGAACCTAACAGATATGCAAAGGAACAGGTTACTCATTGGTTCTACTTAAAACTGCATTACCAAACGCTAGCCTAGCACATAATACTACAATAATAACCTGGTGGAATTTGCGGCTGAGGATAGCATCCCTTGCTTTCTCTGCAATCTCTATTGCTTTCATCTTCGGTTGGACATTGAACGTAATTCCAACATCACTGGGAATTTCAACATATTCCTCCATTTCTGGGTTAAAATATCCAGAACGATTTCCATTCCAAAAGAAAGTGACATGACCAAATTTGACAGTCTCACTGTAAATAACAATTTCACCGGTTAAAATACTAAATAGAAGGCCTAAACATTTGTGCAGAATATAGCAATTGGGAAAGTAAAAATGTTATAACCAACAACACTCACATGCGCTAAAAACACTTGAATTAAAGCACTGACAATTAATTCATTAGCCCCACAAAATGGCTCTAGGATATGCTATAAGGTACAAAGTTGTTATCCCAACAGTTGCAATGCAGAGAGCGTTATTATCAATTCATGGAGAGGAAAAATTCATGTAGAGGAAAAAAGGGCCTCAAAAGGCAAAAGGTTGCAACAATACAGCAGCTGTGCAATTGTTTTCTATTTTGTTTGAGATTTATCATTTCCTTTATATTCCTACATTATTTAGACTTCCTATTTAGCTTTACTATTATTTTTACATTAGTTTTGAAAGTATTTTATTCTATTTAGGAAGTTATTTTGTAAATCCTACTCTAGTTAGGATTAGTTTATTCCTGTTTTGGTAGGAGTTGTGTTCCTAAATTATCAGATCTATATGTATTTAGCATTCTTTTGCTGAAAATAAGTTTCCAGTAGAGAACTTCCCTTTGCTTTCACTCTCATGTGCGAGTGCATATTATGATTGTGAGCTTTGTGCTGCATTAGTCTAAATAACAAATAGAAAACATAAATATGCAATGAAAACACATTTTTATCTTGTCTTTTCTAAATGAAGAAGGAACATTCTAGCATGGAATTATAGAAGATATTGCTGATGCTGGCTCACCTGCAAGCGAAGGTATGAACACCATTATGAACTAAATATTCACCAGATGTTCTCTCTATCTCAGGAGGAGACACAAGGTAACGGCTTGGAAGCTTCAACTCACCATCATACTGAAGCATTCCAGCATAGTGGATTTTTGGGAATCGGACTCTATCAAATTTGTCAAAATTTTCATATTCAAGCGCCTTTGCTAGCATAACCATACGATCTGCACGGAAGTTGAATGTTACAACAGCGTCACCATCCACAATTGGGCCTACAGGTTTCCCATTCTCATCAACAATGACAAAAGGTGGTAAGTACTGGTCATTGGCTTTGGGTTCTTCTCTTAGTTTCTTGACAGCTTCAACAGCATTCCTAAACTTATGAGGGGCTTCACCAAGAACCTGAGCATCCCATCCTCGTTTCACAACATTCCAGTCATTCTGCAAAAGATCAGAGAAACAATGTATATAGTGAAAATGTTGAAAAGGTTGTTAAACTTTCTTTTAAACTAATACTGGAAATTGTGGAGGGTCCCTAAACCAGATGGTAGAATTGTAGCATTGATCACTAAGTTAATATGATTATAGGCATGAAACAAAATGCAAAACTCAATGCAGTAATTTTTAAGATTTTACATGGTAAAACGGCAAACTGTATCCATTCTACCATTAGAAAATGTGGTTTCAACAGTACCCAACTTCAATTTTGTATATATTTTGAATTTTCAACATGGTTTCTAGCTTGTAAAACAATAAGATCTTACCAGTAAACCAGGAGATTTAATAATTATTATATTGCTAAATACAAAAAATTAAAGGAAGACTAACCAACACCTAGAAAGGATTATTGAGAATTAGTAGGTAAAACTTCTTATTAAAATTATCTGGTGGGTCTTTGCCATTTGGTTACATCTCGCCCAGGTGAGCAGAGTAGACAAGGATTATATTAGCAGTTGGCCCTTTATAAAGGAATACACCATTACCCACAAGTTATCATTCAGTATATTCCAGGTAACTAACTTTTCTGAATGCAATGGTTACAAAGGCAAAAGCAAAAAGTAGAAAACAACTTTAAAAGGAAACTGTTGTACAAACAAGCTCCTTAAAATCTAGAGTGAATACCTCATAGCGATCCATTGTAACATACATTCGACCTCCACCAGATGCAATCTGTGCATCAACACCTTTCCCACGTAAATTTTCCAGGTCTTTCTCAAGAGTTTCCACAAAGCCAACACTTGTACCATCTATAACATCGCGCCCATCAGTAAGAACATGAACTCGGATTCTTTTAGCACCATGTTCAGCAGCACCTTTTAGCAATAACTGAAAAGAAATAGAAAACAATTGATGAATGCATACAATTTGGGGAAAAATCTGACAAGAGTAATGATCGGTTTGGAATTTGGGAAAAAATCTGGCAAGGGTCTGTTTGGCATTGTTGTTGAAGCTGCTATTGACAAAACACCCTCTTGAAGATGCTAGGGTATATTTCATTGTTTTTTCCTTGTTTGCGTTCTTTAAACAAGAAAATGTTTTCTATTTTCTATTTTGTGCTTTCTGTAAACAGTTTCCAACCTTTTTCTATAATACACAGAAGTTTATAGACGAAATTCCATTACTTTTGCTTCATTCCATATTTACCATAGAGTATACAAAGAATTCTCAATTCCATCACTCTCCTGGTGACATTGGAAAAAAAAACTAGAATTCTCTCACTAGTCAAAAAGCCTCAAACGTAGAATTTCTAACATCCAATAAAGCAACTGCATATTTAGAATTGCATGTGCCAATGTGAATTGACAGGCTCAAGGAAATATTTGAAAATAAATCACGATTACTGAAAAAAATCAGTAACTTTTCAGGAAGTAAATACTTTTTAACAAAATGAAAAAGAAAAATCAATATGAAATGATGATATCTACCAAAAAAAATGAACTTAGTAAGGATATGATTTTTCCTAAAAATTTAGAGAGAAATGAACTGAGAAATCATGTTAAAATAAAAAGCCATTAACATGCACATGAGTATGAGAGTGAAGGTTCAGTTACTGAACTTGTGATACAATTTATAAAATAAACAAGAAAATGAAGATGAGAGTAAAAAACAGAAAGAGAAAAAAAGTACACCCACCCTAGAAAATTTTCAACCAAAGTTCAGAAACGATATATCATGGTTTCTTTATTTTTACTGGCAGTTCAGAAAATGTGTCAAGTAAATGAGTAAAAAAAAGAAAAAAAAAAAAAAACAATTTTACCGGACATGTTGCATTATTTTTATTTAAAATAAAGCAGAAATCCAAAACTGCTAACATTAAAGAATGCACCCTTAGTTAGAGGGTATACTAAAATTTGGTTTAGAGTTCAATTCCACATGTTTATTAGCAGAACTCCAAAACAACTCGACAATTTTTCACCAGCATCTGAAATGATACTTTTCCAAAATGCAGATTTTTGTCTTCTCGACCACAACCTCAAACGAAGCCTAAGATAACCAAACTACTCACCTGCAACTGATCAAGCCTGGAGTGAACTCCACCGTCACTCAGTAAGCCAATAAGGTGCAAAGTACCAGTTGCAAAACGTTCTCGTATGTACTTAAATCCCTCTCCATCATAGATTTTTCCAGAGGCAAGAGCAAGGTCAACAAGCTTTGCACTGCATTCAAAAGAAAATCACTTTCAAACTTGAAGCTTAGTTGATGAAAAAATATACGACTCTGACAGAGCATCTTTAGAAGTCTACTCGTGTAGTTTATGATTCTAAGAATGAAAAAAAATATATCAATAAGAAACTGACTAACTGCTAACAAATCAAGCTGAAAAGATTAAACGAGCATTTCCACAAGACAAAGTGCAGCTGATGTTCCTAGAAAAGTTTCAGTAAATAAGGTCAAAAGAGAAACTGCAGTCAGCAGTGTAGATAAAAAAATAAACTTAAAAAAAAAAAAAGGCTTTCATCGTTTCCTTTAGAATCAGAAGAATCTAATAAGAAAAGCTTCACCTAAAATGAGTTTAAATTCAAATTTCTCAAACTTTGATTCAAGTTGCACCATCTAGCCAATGCATTGGGTTCAATGGCATAGGAAATAAAAGGTACAGAAATTGACCCTTGAGCATAAATGCGTCCAGCGCCAAGAGCGTTGTGACCAACTTCACTGTTGCCCATATCATCTTCAGTTGGGAGACCCACAGCAGTGCCATGGGCCCTAATCAACCTCCATCTCTCTGGGGCAGTCTACGAAACAAGGATAAAAAAAATATATATATATATGTCAAATGATTGTTCGCCCCAAATACTAAGTCAAATATTAAAAACTCCCTAATAAAAAACAAGCAAATCAATCTAAACTATAAAATGCAGGAATCAAATGAACTATTCATTGTATTCAAATATTTAGAAGAATGATCTAACAGACCTTTTTGAACGAATCCATGGTGGGAGTCTCAGCGACATGGATACAGTTATATTGATCGGGTTTAGCCTCACCCCAGCCATCCAACACCACCATTGCAATAGTCTTCCCCTTGGGAAGACTTGGATGATCCGCCAGCTTCCATGTGAATTCTCCAGAGCTCCCCATATCTGTTCTCTACCTCGAAAAAAAAAAACTATCAACAAAATCAAATAACAAAAGTTAATCGCTTCACCCGATAAACACAACGAGAGATGAAACGAAAACCACATAATATTCAGATCAAAATGCAAAACCCAATTGCATTAAAACCTTTACCTGAATAGAACTGACAGGCGAAAACAAAATCAAATTCCGGGACTAATTAGAGCTAAAGCACAAACAATATATGGAGAAAACCGAAAAGCAGTAGCAGATGTAGATCTGTGGGTTAATAAAGCGAGAAATCAGAGGATGGATTTTGAGAGTCCCAATTAGGGTTAAGAGTACACTTGGCTTTTCGGCTTTGGTGTTCGGACCTTTCAAACTGATAATAGTAACTACCCTCGTTGTGCTTCTCACGTGACATTTCTAGAAAATTACTCTCTTTTTCTCGCATTTACGTGATTATTTTGATGACGGTTCCAGATTATCTTAGCCGATGCCCCTCAAAATTCACGGCGTTACTCTACTTTCCAAACTTTTATTCCGCGCCGTTAAGCATTTTTGGAAGAAATTATATAATATTCCAGAGAAAATGAGTCATTTCCTATTTCTCCATTTCTCAATATCTTTTGATCAATTATGAGAGAAAAAGAGATAAAATTAAGGTATAATATAATAAATAATAATAATATTTAATAATTTAATAATAATTTTCAAAAAATTAATAGAAAAATAAAAGAAAAAATTTAGAAGCAACGAAAACAAAATTAAATAACTAAATAATATAATTTTCAAAAATACAAAGGTTATGATAAAATATAAAGACTAAAGTGATAATATTTCTATATTACCATATATATCGTATTTTTTTTTCATACTATGGTAAAATAATCTTATTTCAACCTTTTATATTTTTTTAATTTTTTCGTGTAAATTATTATTTATAAAAAAAATAAGAAAATATTATTTAAATAATGACAATTGTAGATATATAATTAGTTTAATAATATTTACGTGGCACAACTCATCATATAAGTTCTTCATTTTTTTATGGTATATGTACAAATAGTTGCTTGGTCTGTCTAAGTTGATTATTTGCTGCTTTATTTTTTAATTTACTATAAATTTCTTACGGATAATGCTTTTTTAGATAATTTAGTGGTGAATCAGGCAAATCCAGTTATTGCAAGACGTCTCTTTTATACTGTAAAAATAAAGCAAAGACAGTTGTTAATTTGAAAAGGGACGTAACATAATGCTTTTAGGCATCAACAATATTCATCATATATTTCTGTGTCTTGCAGAAACTACTTTAGCCGATGAGCATGAACAAGGCGTTGTATAAGTTCAAACTTCATCATTCGGTTTTGGAATATATAGGATAAATCAGGGATTTTAATTTTTAAGTATAATCTATCAAAATATGATGCCAAAATATATAAAGTTGTACTTTAATTATACGTTTTATTTGTACTGATAATCATCTTTCTATTCGATTAAATATACTTATTACCAGTGGCGTACGCAGGAATATAATTTTGGTGGAGCACCACTGTACTGTAATCAAATATAAAATTTTTTAATTTATTTATTATATTGGCGACTTTACACATTTTCTGTTTTTTTAATGAATCAAAACGACGTCGTTTTGGTTTAAAATTTTAAATGCTAAAACGAAGCCGTTTTGATTTAAAAAATTAAAAAATAAAGCTCAAAACGACGTCGTTTTGATTAAAAAATTAAAAATAAAGACTAAAATGATATCGTTTTGGTTAAAAAAATCCTAAAACGACATCGTTTTGATTTAAAAGACTAAAACGACGTCGTTTCGTTTTAAAAATTAAAAAATAAATCCCAAAACGATGTTGTTTTGGTTTAAAAAATTTTAAAGATCAAAACGATGTCATTTTAATTTAAAATTAAAAAAATTAAAAGTAAAAAAGATGTAGTTTTAAATTGAATTAAAAAAAAAAAAAAAAAAAAAAACTTGAACTAATCTTTTTTTGGGTGGCCAGGGGCACGGGCCCAGGCAGGCAGACCCCCCCTGGGTCCGCCCCTGCTTATTACAAGTCTTTTTTATTTATAAATTAATCATAAACATCATGTAATTTTATATTAAAATAATATTAATATTAATATTTTTTATATATTTCATTAAAATTGTGATTGGTCGAAATTAATGAACTTTATTTCCAAGACTTGAAATTTTTAAAAATATAAAACTAATTGACCTACGGATTTTGACAAACCCCAATACTAAAATACGGTACAAATATTTATACATCCCCCACTTCGAACTTGGTTTTTTATTTAAAAGGAAAAAACCCAGTTCTGAGTAATTAAAAAAGAAAACAGCAAAATGATCGGGGATTTGCAATCGGAAAGTACTTCAGACGGTGCGGATGCGATGGAGGCGGAGGAGCAGATGCTGCTACAACTTCCTGATTCCAACAGCGATCCTCAAGAATGACATGATCTATTTACTATCTTACTGTACCAGCTGTGACATTTATGTAGCATATAGACGGTGAATTTTTTTTGTTTATCGGACGGAGAAGCGTCTGGAAGAACCATACATTTGATCAAGGAGGATGACGATAGCCATGGCCACCGATGTGTCCATTTTCGGCCCTACAATAAGCCGGAACACGTCGACTCCAAAAGCCACACCGCCAACTGATTCCTTCTGTTTGATCTCCGCCACTCTCATCCTCTTATCGTCGTACACCGCGCAGCTCCGTTGCGCGTATGATCCCTCTATTTCGTACACGATGTTCTTTCCATTACTACTAGTCCTACGACTGCCAGTTGTAACGGAGCTCACGTGAGCCAACGACTTTTTATTAAGGATGTTCACGTGCTTCCTCACCGAAAACAGGGGATTCGCCACCGTTTCTCCGTCGTAAAGCAGCCAGCAGTCCGCCAAGCTCAGCCTCTGAGACATTTAGTAAGAAAATGGTATAAGAATGAATCAGACATGGAAATAAATTTCAAACTGAAGGTGGATTCACTAAAACCACATATAAATACCTTACGGCGGATGGTGAAGAGAGGCTTGCCGCCGGCGTTCATTAGAACGATCTCAAGTTTACTACCGGATCCAGCCATATAATTATCAACCCTAAAAACGAGGTCGCCTTTGGCATCGAACACAGTGAAACCATTGCAGTTGAAAAGCAAAGATTTCTTCCACACAGTTAACACAACAGCATCAGCCTCCTCCGAGTTAACAGCAGAGCACTTGAGATTCGGCTGCTCAGCCGCGATGACTGTGGCGTCGATGTTAGGATATACCTTGGTCATTCCGGGAGTCCGACAGGTTTCCAGGATCACAATCTGAGATGGAGGAGGGGAGGTAGTAATTTCTCTAGCTGTTTTCTTATTTAATAGCTTTAGATGATAGAGTCAAGAGCACCCGGAGCTTATTTATACAAGGCAGAGGAGGCTCGGAGTGGGGGGGTCCACAATTATGACATTAATCAAATTCTAAATTATACCTTGACAATAGCAAAAGACGCGTGTGGGCCCACCTAAGCCTCAGCCCCACGTAAATATATTATGCAACCGCGCGCGCCCATGAATATGACGTCAGGACGGAAAGTTTATGTGTGCTAAGTTCAGTTAGTTTCAGATTATTAAAAAAAAAAATATATATATATATATATATATTATTTATAAATGACATATAATTATATATGTGAAATATTAAATAATAAATTGAAAGGATATAATTAATTTTAGAATGGGGTTTAATTATTATTTATTAAATGAATAAGATATAGCCGACTAGATAGTGAGAAAATAAAATCATATCTTTACTTGTAAGGAAAAATAGAAAGAATATAAAAGTAAAATTAGTGGGTGAGGACCAATTCGTGGCGGAGAAGCGAACGGCTGTCCACTCTTCGCTTAGATATTTTCTCACACCAACTCTTTTATTAATCATATTCTTAATGATGATTGACTTTACCCCCCTCTTTTTTCTAATCTTCCTTCTTAATTATTACACAATGCCTGTGTATTTTTTTAAGCAATAATGATTCAAGGATCAAACCAATCCACATCAATGAATAAATAATTATTTTTATTAGATTAAATTAATATAAATAATTATAAATCGATCTATCAATCATATAATTATATATTAATAATTATATTATATAGTCACTTAATTATAAATATATAATTATTTATATTATTATTAAATTAATATAATTCATTATAAAATTATTTTAATTTATTATATTATATTAATTTAATATGATTATAAATATGATATTCATATAATCATAATCAATAATCAAGTAATATAAATAAAAATAAATTAATTAACATAATTTAATTGATAATAAATTAATTAATAATATAATTACTTTATTATGATGTAATTAATTATATAATAATATAATGTCATAATTGAAATGATTGGCATATATATATATATAGTAGTATAACTTAATTTGTGTATATGAAAATGAATTTTAAAAAAGTCATAGAAATAAAATTTTTTATTAATAAATTAATTTAATTTGTATATTCTATACATTTTTTAATAAAAAATATAAAAAACTTTATTAATACAATTTCACTCGTCACATTACAGAATATTTAAGTTGTTGATAATATTTTACTTGCTAAGTAGTTAGATTTATAATATAAAAATCTTATTATATAATTCTTATTAAATATTATAATTAATTTGTATAATATGAACAATGATTTAATGAATTATATAATTTAAATTAAAAGATTATTTTCCTATGATCAAAAAACAACATAAGAGATGTTTTGATTTCATATTAGATAATTAAATATATTTTAAAATTATAGTAATTAGTAAAATATGTATTTAATTATAATATTATTTTTTATCGTAAAAACACATAATATTTAATAAAGACATAGTATTTTAATGACATATAATTTTTTTTTATAAATTATTATAATATTTTTCACATTGTATATATTTACAGTGATATCCAGATTTTTTTTAAAAATTATATAATATATAACTAATATAATAAATTATTTTAATAGATGCTAGGCGTAGGGGGGTGGCTTGTGTGACATGTGGAGGCTGGCAGGCCTATTCATTAGTTCATCGATGCATTATCATAATGATGAATAATTATTTAATTATTATTTTTTAACCACTACGGTTATTGTTGAAGTTAGTTCTATTTTATTTTATTTGTTGAATGATATGGAGAGTCAACATGATTTCATGAGAGCTATAATATTATTTAATTATTACAATCCCATTTAAACTTAAATCAATTATAAAGTTGATTACGATAATATATATAGATAATTTTAATTATAAAAATAGTATGTTTTATAAAAAAAATAATTATTAATTAGGTAGAAGTTAACAAATAATAAAATGGTTGACGATAAGTATGAGAAAAGGGAGGTGGAATTTAAAATGAAATATCATTTTGATTCCTTCCATTTCACATAGTAGAAGCCAATAGGCCAAAAAAACCAGAGGTGGAAGAGGAATGGATGCTGGAAAGATGGAGGGAGGAGATAGATAGATAGGCGTTGAAATGAAAGGGAGAGGCACCTACAAAAGCTTTTGATTAGTGGTGAATTTGGAACTGGAAAAAGACATTTTCATATTCGATATCCCACCGTCACATCGTCCTCTGTCATCTCTCTATATGAACATCACCCACCCAAATTAAAAAAAAAAAAAAATTCCATTTCTATATGTTGGCTTTATAATCAAACAAGCTATACCTTTCTCTTCTATATCTCCCCCCTCGTCTCTCCCCTTTCTTTAAAAGCCAATATGCTCTCTACTGTATTTTATTATATCCTTTTTTCTATTATTTCTGTATCTTTTTTTTATTAAATCTGTTTACATTTAGATTATCTCCATTATTATTATATTAATAAGTGTTAAAAATAAGTGAGTTTGTCATTTTTATTACATAATAAAATTGAAAATTCATCTGTCAGTTTTTTACGTTTCTATATTCGCAAATTCAAAAATTGAAGCTGATTGATATTTGATTCAAGGTGATTTTACCTTCATTTTAAAGATTTATCGCATTCCGGCCAGACAGAATAATGAAATGATAAATCACGGTGGTTTAAGCAAGTGGGAGGTCGATGATTCAGTGCGTACAAAGAGCCCACTTACATAGATAAAATCCTTATTCTGCCACTGCTAAGATTCGAATTCATAGACACTTAATCCAAACTACCATTTATTTACAGATACGCTGTCTGGCTCGAAGCTGATGATATTTAATACGCCATAGCGATGAGCAGAAGAGGAGGTGAAAAGAAGACGCATGTGTGTGTGTGAAATTAATAGGGAAGTAAAGAGGGTATTTTAGCAAAGATTTTATTATGTGAAGAGAATTGGATGGAGACTGGCAGACTTATTGGGCCATTTCGTGGTGGACAGAAAGGAAAATGGTGAATTTCATACGTGTTTATTTTGTTTTCCCTTAATTGTGAGGTGCACTGCTTCCTTTCCCTGTCCAACGTTTTCTTTACAGGTCCTTTTCAAATACTTGACAACATACAACATACAACATAAAGCATGATTCCTCCCAGATTTTATACCCATTACATGGGCCAACATACACCAAAAAACAAGGCATTTTTGATCTTTTTTTCTTAAAATCCTACATACCCATATACAATAAATGCTTCAAAATTCAAATAACACATCAATTATATATACAGTTCCAAAAAGAAACACCAAGCAGCCGACCTTAGAAAAGTAGGTGTAAATATAACATGCGTGCTATTTATTAATATCTTGCTAGTCTTTTTTGACTCTACAATGTCTAGCTTTTGAGTTTTTGACTATGAAATGAACTGGGAAGCAATAAGTCTAGGTCTTTTGTGGACCGACCTATTTGATTTCCCATGTGCAGAAAATCCTTCAAAGAGGAAAAAAAATCAACAACCATGCCTTAAAAGTCTTTACACAGAATCCATACAAGTTCTTAACTTGTAGTGCATACAAGTGGTCATAGCCTTTAGTGTGTTCCGTGTTCGATATGAATACATCATAATTGTATGAGTCGCTAGCAATGAAGGTTTTTGATCTCTTAAAAATAAGAATTAAAGAGATTGATTCTTGAAAATAAGAAGAAAAAGCATTAGATGTGTATTTTAGTAAGCAAAAGACAAGTTAATTTGCCAATTTGATAAAGAAATCCATGTAGAGGAAGGAGAAAGAGGATAGTAGGATTTTGGGGTATCAAGTATCTTAGGAAATATTTCCTTAAATTGACTATGCAAATGTAATAGACAATGTAAAGTATGAACCGTATTGGGAAGGACTTGGAAAACGCAAAGTATGTACAATAAAAAAAATATGAAATAAATGAGTAAATTATTATGTAACTCGCAAAATAAAGGAAAATATGTTGACTCTATAACTCAGTAAAAAGTAACATTAAGTAATCAGTTAGCCTTTTTTTATTCTGCCAAGTTATGGGGTCGGTCATCTCTCATTTATAATGATTTATTTCGTTAAGAAAGAATTAAAATAAATTATAATAAAATCATATAAATTTAAATTCTAAATAATGGATAGTCTATTTTTGGGCTGTAATGACAATACTTCTTCTCTTGGGGGCTCTAGAATCATATTTTTGGGCCTGTGTGTTGAGAAATTGTACAATGAGTTGGTGATATCATTGCGTGGCATGAAACTCGTTGAGTAATTGATATCGAATTAGAAAAATGGGAGGACATAGATCATGAGAAGATAGGACCAATTTGGCTTTGAGAGAGACTCAAAACCAATAAGTTGGTTTGAAATTTAAGAAGAAATGCAAGATTTTATAAAATTTTAGTGATCATTTCGTTCTTAGTAATATGTCCTTGTCGCATTAAACTCTAAATAGCCAAGGGAGAATTGCTGCTTTCTCCTTCCTTTTTCTCCATTCTCTACAGTTAGCTTGCATTGCTTGTATTGCATATGCATTTCTTGATAACTTAATTAAATAATGCACCTACTCAAAAGCAAACACCTTCAAAGTCGCCAATACAAGCACCTTTCTCTCTCTTGGGTTGGGTGATTAATTTGAGGTGATGATTTTATATGCAAATTGCTATCAATCAACACACATGCCTATGATTATCAAATGGAAGTTGATAGTAGGGAACACTTGTGTGGTGAACGATCATGAGCCACCCAACTTGCGATGATTTCAGCAGAGCATTAATGACAACAGAATAATTAAGGTGAAGCATAATTTTCGTGGATGAGTTGAACACTCAGCTGCTGCTGCTATTACCAAAAAGAACTTAATCATAAGGAAACTGCAAGAAAGCTCAAATTAGTCTTAGCTGATGGTAACCCAGAAAATTAAATTAAGAGGAGAAGATAATTAAAGAAATTCATATGTTAATGTTCAAGTTCATCCTCTGTTTACTGGGAAGTTCCTTTATAATAAAGCAATTAATTTTTTTTTATAATAGAAGTGTAGATGCAGTATAACTGTAGCAGTGCAGAGCGTAGAAAATTTGAAGAAGAGGACGAGGCATAGGAAGTGAGGAGTAAGGAAGGGGTTAAGGCAACTGTAAATAGAGAGGAAAGAGAAGGAGGAGGATGCAGGCAGGCAGGGACCAACTGGTCCTACCAGCCTTTGATACAGCAAATGGGGGAGCAGGAGATTCACACAACGCCTCTTCCACATTGATT
This sequence comes from Cnidoscolus chayamansa, assembly GCA_948266635.1. Taxonomy (NCBI): domain Eukaryota; kingdom Viridiplantae; phylum Streptophyta; class Magnoliopsida; order Malpighiales; family Euphorbiaceae; genus Cnidoscolus; species Cnidoscolus chayamansa. The sequence goes on along the minus strand of CAOGCB011575376.1, from coordinate 68,349 downwards.
CCTAGAAAGAATGCGACAGGCAGAGAGAGAAAACGAGAAAAATAGAAACTTTTTTGGATGGGAATAAGCCCATCGTAATATTAGATACTATATATAATATATTTATGTGTCTACATGCACTGACATCAGAGGATAATAATAATTTTACTATTTTAAAAGATTGGGTACAATGTGTGGGAGTGTGAGAGAGAAAAAATTGGAGCAAGGAGAGGGGCTGGGCTGGGAGGGTGAGAGGGTGGGTCGAAGAGGGCAAGAAAAAAAAAGTCACCTAAAAGAATGAATCTGGGCTACCAGCAGGACAGCCATACTAGTACTACAGCAACAACATCAACAACTACTACTGCTACTGCTACCGGAGTCCCTGCCTGTTATAGTCTTTCACTGCTTCTGCTGCTGCTGCTTCCATCTGGTTCCACATTCAGTCACTTTCAAACCAACCAACATCATGGGCAACTGCGGTACTAGAGAGGAATCTGCCGTTGTCTCCAATGCTCAAGGTCTGTTCAGATCTGGGGCTTTCCCCCCAATTTATGTACCTCAGTATTCACTCGCAACTAAAAAATTTCACTCATTTTTTGAATTTTGTGATGTGGGTTTTTCTAAAGGTTTTGAGTTGAATTATGGGTTTGATTTGGATTTTGACAAGTTTCTGAATTTATGAGTGTGGATTTTTCTTTTTTCTTTTCTTCCTTCTTGGGTGGGCAGTTCAACAGCAGCTTCACCATGTGTTATCTTCGTCTTCTGTGGGTGTTAAAAATGGTCCCTTTGATAAGAAGCATAGCCGGTCCGTATCAGATCTGAGTGATCCTTCTTCTACCCCTCGAAACTTTGAGGACTCCAGGAAGAATGCTGTTCTTTATACCCATGTTATTGCCTTCAATTTATATGAACTCGAGACTATAACTAAGAGCTTTCGCTCCGATTACATTCTTGGCGAAGGTGGATTTGGGACTGTGTATAAAGGCTACATTGATGAGAATGTCAGGGTTGGCCTCAAATCTCTCCCTGTTGCTGTCAAGGTTCTCAACAAGGAGGGCCTTCAGGGCCACCGCGAATGGCTTGTATGTCTATGTCCTTTTTTAGCTCATTTCTTTTTTCTTTTTGTTCAATAATACTCTCTTCTTCTGACTCTACAAATCTGTATACTATTCCAGACGGAAGTCAACTTTTTGGGGCAGCTTAGGCATCCGAATCTGGTGAAGTTGATTGGATACTGTTGCGAGGATGATCATAGATTACTCGTCTATGAGTTTATGTTCAGAGGAAGTCTTGAGAATCACCTCTTTCGAAGTAGGCATTTTTTTGCCTTTCACCCCTCTTCTCAATATTTGTTTTGCTCCTCATCTTGTTTGACTGTTCTTTAATGCTACTCTGCCTCCTAATTTTGGATTAAAATATGTATTTGTTTGAGGTATGTAACAAAAAGTTACATGGAACTCTTCTGATTTCCTCGCTAGATCAGAGTAGAGGATAGCTTCTTACTGCTGAAAAATGTGTCTTTGCATTTGCTTCATTTTTTTGACATGTTGTGGCAATAATTGTGAGCAAGACTTCATGCGATGATAAACACCCCTGTCCAAGATTTTGTCTCCTTAAAGAACAAGATATCTTGCTTCTCTCACCATCATGTTTTTTAATTTCATAAAGATGAGCACTTCTTTTTTCATGATGTTTTATGTCAGCCAAATACATGTACACTTCAACTTTTATTTGCAATAGCTTCACAATTTCTGTTTAAACAAAGTTTAGTGTAGGATGGTGCAACAAATTTCTCAATGGCCTCAATAAGTTAAAGTTTGTCTCAAAAAGTCTTGGTTTACTTCTACTGAAAGCTTTCATGTGCTTAAACGTGTTCTGGGACTAGGATATAAATAAAGTTAAACCACTATAAACCTTTTGATTAGCTAGTTCTGTTTTCTTATGTTAAAAGGTGGAAAAAGAGCTAGTTCTGTTTTCGGTTACTTGCTAGTGTTGGCTCTTTTCTTGATCCCTATCTCTTCTGCATTTTGTTGGTATTATCTTGGTTCTTTTGCAATCTTCATGCATTTGTTTCTTTTTTCCCCTTTGCAGATTTCTTTTTTAGCAATCAGTTGTAGATGTAAATATGTTAGTCTAATTCATACAACTCAAACAAAACTTGATGCTAAGGCCAAAAATGCTGAAATTGGGTGACAAAACATATATTAATAAATAATAAATAGAGAGCCATGTTAGATTCACCAAATTCAAAAGATGACTTAGGCATATAATGCACGATCATTTACCAGACCTTTGTTCTTTATGTGGATAAGGAGCCTTTGCCACTTTATCATCAGCTTCCTTAATTCACTGTTCATCTGTATGCTTAAAATGGATTACCTTTTACTATCCTCTTCTAATTTCATATTATCAATCATTTTTATGTAACTGAATTCTATAGTCAAAATCACCATTAGGATTTACCAAGAATGTTTTTATGACAACAAAAGAAAGGTTAAATTTTGATGATTATGCATGAACTACTTGAGTTTAACAATAAAATACATGAACTGTAATTTATAACAGTAAAATACATGGACTTATAACAAAAAAATACGTGTGACTTATAATAACCGGTTTGCTCCAATAATTTGATGACGTTGTATATGCTAAATAAATTTTAAAATACACATAATTTGCCTCTTTCTTCCATGTCATTTAAAACTTATTATCTAAATTTTAATCAACTATCTTTAGTCTTTCTTCCTAAATTAGTGGAAAACCCGTTAATATATGTTACATGTATTTTTTTTGTTACCAAATTTTAATTTATGTACTTTCCTGTTGCAAATTAAAATTCATGTAGTTTATTGTTAAAGTAGATAAGTTTTATGTATGGTCATTGAAATTTAGCCACAAAAGAAATATGTGTATATCACCCATACCTATTTACCAAGCTGTCTCATAGGAAGAAGATGAATTACATTCTGAAAATCATTTATCACAATGATGGATGAATTGTCCTCGCTAATTGAATGATACTACAAATTTAGATATGTACATGACTTGTGAAATTTTGATGACTTGTTAGGAACACTGGTGCCAATCAAAGTTTATTGTTTAATTGTGGTGGCACTTTTCTCTAAGTGTTTAATATCATACATAGTATCTGTAACATTAATGTTTTTGTGAACTTGAATTGATATGGGCTTTCATGAGGTTTTCAGAAGCAACTGTTCCATTGTCTTGGGCCACAAGAATGATGATTGCTCTTGGAGCTGCCAAAGGGCTTGCATTTCTTCACAATGCTGAAAGGCCAGTGATATATCGGGACTTCAAAACCTCCAATATATTGTTGGACTCTGTAAGTAGTGTTTCTTATAATTTTATTATGCGAGAATTGTATTTGTGAGTTTTCTCCAAACAATATTAACCCTTCCTTTACTGACACTAGTTCCCTTGTATCCACAGGATTATACAGCGAAGCTATCTGATTTTGGGCTTGCAAAGGCTGGGCCACAAGGTGATGAGACTCATGTATCAACTCGAGTAATGGGTACCTATGGTTATGCTGCCCCTGAATATGTGATGACCGGTAGGTCTTCTGGTATCATTGAAATCCTGGACTTTTATCCTCATTTCTGTGGTATTATAGGAAGATAGAATATATTTTCATTGAAGGCTTAACTAATTGGAGATTTTTGAATACGTTCCACATACATTGAGGAAATGGAATTAGCTCTGCAAGCTACTTGACAGCAACATGATAAGGAATTGAGATTCGAGTTGTGTTGTTTGATAATAGTGCTGGTTGCAAGGTCAGCGGATTCTGTCTTTATTGTCTGAACTGAAAAGCTGTGGGGGTATTTGAAAGTAAGCTTATAATGAAAGAACATAATCAATTGTCAAACATACAACAATGTAATATTGCTAGTCTAATAATGATTCCCAATGCTCAAGCCTGCAAAAGAATTTAGGTGCACCTTAAAAAATTTCTCGAATTATGATGCCTGGCTCTGCAAACAATGAATTTAAAAGAAAGAATGAAATATAATACCTGATAATGATGCCAAAAATAGAATACATGCAGAGGATACTATTTTAACACGAATTTTGAAAAGAAATTCTATGTTGGGTTAGGTAAGCCTAACAAAGATTTTCGGACTTTGGCGTATTCACTAATGGAAAAGATGGTGTGGTGGAGGGAGGTGGGGAAGGACTAGTGTAATGTTTGGGGAGGTTCTTCTATTTTTTGTGGGAACCAATGAGGTATAGAATCTTTGAAGATATTGTAATACCCAACTCTACTGCTTCTTAATGCTGGAAAGTGATATGAACTTGTCCTATTTGCAAATGCGTCTAGAAATAATTTTTCGTGCATTAATGAAGATACAATTATATCTGTTACACATAGGTCTGATTTTCATATCTAGTATACTGCATGGTTCCAATGGTATCTATATACACTCATTCATGTTTAAGGTTATTTTCCTGAATGATATTTATATGCTGTGCAGGTCATTTGACTGCAAGAAGTGATGTGTACAGCTTTGGAGTTGTTCTTCTTGAGCTATTAACAGGAAGGAAGTCTGTGGACAAGACAAGGCCTAGCAAGGAGCAAAGCTTAGTAGATTGGGCCCGTCCAAAATTGAATGATAAGAGAAAATTGCTGCAAATAATTGACCCTAGATTAGAGAATCAGTACTCTGTGAGGGCAGCCCAGAAAGCCTGCAGTTTGGCATATTATTGTTTGAGCCAGAATCCCAAGGCAAGACCCTTGATGAGTGATGTAGTTGAAACGTTGGAACCTCTGCAGTGTAGTAACGATGGTGCTAATGAAGTATCACTGACCCCAAGCCTAGCAGGTGGTGCTGGTGCATTTGCAATGGGGGGTATCCCTGATTATCGAATGCGTCGGAGATTTTCCAACAATGTTGGTCCTGGTTCAAGTTGTCGGTCGCCTAATACTAATTGCTCCCCAGGTGCTCCTGCAGCATGTAGGGTTAGATGAGCAACGGCACAAGATGTATTTTGTGTGCTTTTTCTCTCCCCCAGCGGTCTTTGGGAATGACAAATCTGATTGTTAAATCTCGAGTACATTTGCTTCTTGGTAATTCCTGTACATTCTGTCATCTTGATCTCCACCCAGCTGTTAATTGTTGCTGTCTGACTTTGTGCTTGAATTACTTTTTTAGTGAAGTTTTTTTTAATCAATGGAAATTGCCAAATCAAACTAGTTTTTCTCTTGTCCACCAAAAGGTAAAGACAAGAGGGGAAATAGAAACAGTTTTCCTTGCCCAGCAAATGGCCTACCTGCTACTCGGTACTCACAGTATTCGTGGTGCACATTTAAGGATCCTAATTGATGTGGTATAAATTTCCTAGCTGCAACCCCATTTTAACACCCATGAATCTTTGGCTAGTGGGTTGCTTGGTTCTTGATTCTGGATTCTGGGGTTTAAAGCTTCAAGATGCAAGCCTGTGCTTGGCTTCGTTTCAGTGAAATCACTTCTTTAGTCACACATCAGCTGCATCCGCTGGTGGCTTTTGAACTTCCTATTAAGGCATCAAACGTAGAACTGGACAATGCCAACAACTCTATATTTATCCAATCAATGATCTTCCAACTGGTACATATTTCATTGACTTTCATATAACTGACCCGTCATCAACGTGGTCTCTATTATTGGCTACAGCTGTGCTCGCCGTGCAGCAGCTGCTGCCACTTCCTGCACCACCATGTCCTTGTGGAGTTGATGCTGTTTTAACTGTAGCCTCTAGTGATTCCATCATTCCTTTTAATCCCATTAAAGAGTGTTTCCAAGTTCCAAGGCCATTGCTTAAACTCGATAGAACTCACTCACTCACTTGCTTGCCAAATTAAATTAAATTAAATAAAAAAAATCGAAAATCAAATATTAATTATTTAATTCTATAATTTCCAATATTATTCTCATGACCAGTTGAGTTGAGAACTTTGACCTTTTGACTTAAATTAGTCAAATTGCTTGGGAGGTTAAAGAAAATGGTATTATTTTATAATTTAGATTTATTAATTTGACAATTTCTGTACATTTTAAAAATTAATTTATCTAAATAGTGTTTCCTCGTGACATTGACATTATTACTATTAAAATTATGTTAAAAAAAGAGAGATTATTTTCTATATATATATATTTAATAAAAATTAAAATTTATTTACTTAAATTAATAATTTAAAATTTTTCCTATTAATTTAATTAAAAATTGATTTAATTAATTTTTTTTTTGAAAAAAACAATCTTAATTAATATAGGAAAATGGGTGGCTGGCTGATTATTTAATACTACCCACTTGCTACTTTTTTAACCCTGACCCTAATCGTAAGTAATTCCATATTAATTTGTCATAAGAAATTAAAAGAGCCCATCAGCCTAAGGAAGCATATTGTCAACATCCTTGGAAGAATAATCAGACACATTAACTCAATTACTCACTTTAAAAATCAGCTGCGTTAGTTAAATAAATCGAAATAAAATAATTCGGCATATAAAATATAAATTAGAATAATCAGTCTAAACATATAAATAAATCGATTCACGACGAAAAGATCAATAGCATGTAATTACAGAATCAGTCACATAGGTAAACATATCGTGTAATTCCTATTTTTGACACATTAGAGGGGATTGTGGTATGGCATCTTCCTTTTGTTAGTAGTGGTTAGGTTTGAGATTAGTTAATTTTTTTCTCACGTGTTAATTTAATCGCTGGCAGTTACCATATGACCACGTGGTCCACTACACCATTCTTCCTTCTTTACCTTTCAATATTAAAATGTATATTCAGATCACATAATTTAAGTAATTGAATAAATATTAATAATATAAACAAATTAATTTCTTAAAAAAATCTTCATTACATTCTCATTTTATAACATAATTTTATGATTACATCATCAATTCCTCTTTATAAATACATATATTTTTTTTTATTGTAGAATTTTGTATAATTACTATGCATCGTCAATAAATAGTCGATAATCTTTGTATCGATAGTTTAAATGACGTTAAATAGTCGATGATATATTTTATCAATAACCTTTATTACAATTTAGTCGGCAAATATTATTGTTATTTTTTTTTATTTTTTGTAGTAAAATATTATAATTAATACACATATAGATTGTCTTAATTATATAAATTGTGATTCTTGATTTTGGGTGAATAGTAGATGGATGCTTGTCACCTGCTCCTTCATAGCTCATTATAATTAATTTTTATTTTGATGAACATGTCCTGAAGGATGTCGTCTTCCCATGAAGATGCTCTTCTTCTTAATTATATAAGAAAATGACTTTGAAAGATGAAGGTGTTTGTGTGATGCCACAATCAACATTACTCATTTAGTTAGTGCTTTTGTGACTCAAAACAAAGGGCACTATCACCCAACTTGCTTATTTCTTTATCTACTATACCTTATATTTTATTTGCATTTATCTTCTTATTTTACTTCTTCTTCCTTTGATTATCTGTCGTTCTAATCTCCATCTCTTGTTTCTTTTAGAAATATTATTAACTTTTCTCATACCCTTTTTCATATTTTCTTTTATTACTACTATTTAATTCTATCTATGCAAGTAGTATAGCCGGTTTCAAGCTCGGGTAGACGAGGATGGTTGCGGTAGGTAGGCGGCCAGCGTAAAAACTTAGTCAATTTCAATATGGATCTTTCAAACAATCATTATAACACGGGGACGTGCTCACCTAGACACACGCTACATCGGCACCCGGGTGTAGTGTTAAATAAAGCCGATCTCAACTGGTTTAAGACTAAGAATTGTTATATTTATGATATTAAAACTTTTTTATAGATTAGCATAATGTTTCCTATAATATTATAAAAACAAGCCATGTTTCCATTGTCATCTCATGTAGGTGAAGAATTTTAATGAATAAAGACATAAGAGAATAGAACAAGATAACACCTTGTTTCCAACTAAAGCTCACACACCTTCATAAGCTTTGAATGACTTTTCTCATCATACAAGTTGATGTATTTTTTTCATCTAATAAAACCCTAATTTCCTTATGACGACAAAAATCAATGCTACACTTGAGATTTCAGCAATTTTTATTTAGTGTTTCTATAAATCCGTCAAGATTGCCTCCTTAATTAATTCCATTAATCATGATTCATGGTTCATCATTCTACATCATACATAATCCCATTTATTTTTATCATATATATATATATTACTTTGCTTTTCTACAACTTTAAATTGCAATGTGAGATTCTTGTTTTAATTCAATATGAATAATTTCCTCACTTTTTAGTATCAACCATCATGATCATCAATTAAACTTAATGATTTTAGCTTTGATTTACACAATCATGATCCATCAAACACTTTGCAGCATTTTGGACCCAATGAAACACCATATACTTATGATGTCCGGCCGCCTCCTCCTACACCGGTGACACATAAATACATAAATTATCGTTGTAATACATGTTTATTGAATTTAGAAAAATATTCTCCATTTTATATCATGCATATCTCAAATCAAAATACCCATTAACAAAATTAAATTAAATTATCAGTACAATCAATATTCTAATCAATCAGATATCATAGAATAAGTATACATGTTAAGAGGATAAAACCCACTAAACCTTAAAAAAAAATAAAGTATTCAGAAAATAAAACGTAAACAAGCTTTTTTTAGAGTGAGAAAACCTTAATTTACGTGATTGATATAGTTTTAGTTAACAAAATTAGGCTGGGAAACAACCTTTTTATATGATAGAGAGTATTTTATCACAAGGGCAACCCACGATTTTGAGAAAAAGGGGGGTGGCAAAATGAAGTAATAAGGTCAGCGATGGTGGCACAAATTAAGATAGGGACCTACGTAAAGTGGTGCTGTTAGCCACTGAACTACACATCCAACCTCAGACAAGGGACTCCCTTTCCACGCACGTACAACAAAGTCTTGAGTTAGGGGTTCTCTATATATAAAATACAAGGTACCCTCTTCTTCATGATAGTATCGCCAACCCACAATCGCTACTTCTACAAGAAAACAACTCCACTTTTTTTTCTTAATATTCTCTCCTCAAGAATTTCTTCCATAATAGATTTCGATTCCACCATGTCCAAGATTCATCCTGCGGAAAAGCGATGCAGTAGCCGAGATTCGTTCTTGAAAGATGAAGAAAGAGTCGTTAGTGTTGATGATGAAGATTGTTTTCAACATCAACGTAGCCGCAATCCATGTCTGTTAACTGTGTGGAAGAGATCGAGCATGACTTTCCAGGGAACCGATGGGTTCACTGTTTTTGACACTCACGGGAGATTGGTTTTTCGAGTGGATAACTATTCTAGGAAGAATCGTTATGCAGGAGATGGTCTTATTCTCATGGACGGAGTTGGCAATGCTTTGCTTACACTGAAACCTCAGGTACGTAAGCTTTGTAACATCCTTATCTATTCAAATGATATCTGAAATGCAATTCTTGGGGTCAATAAGCTAAAAGATTCTATGAACAGATGCTGAGCATGCAATCCCAGTGGAATGCATACAGAGGAGAAGATGTACGTGTAGAGAATCCAAAGACGAAGATATTCTCAATGAGGAGTACATGGGTATTTTTCAACACTGGAAAAGATGTAGCAGAGATCTTCATAGGAGGGTTAACAAAACAAGGTCAGACGCCAGACTTCAAGGTTGAAGGATCATTCGGGGCACGAGATTGTAAGATTAAGACCTCCAATGGAGAGGTTGTAGGGAAGATGGCTAGGAAAAGAGTGATGAACACTACAATTTTGTTAAGTGATGATGTGTTTAGCCTGGTTGTAAAACCTGGTTTCGACACACAACTTATTATGGCCTTCGTAATCGTATTAGATCGCATTAGCAATAAGTCTTTTGCCCCTATTTTGTGTTCTTAAATTCATTGTTTGTATTAACAACCAGAAGTAAACGTACATATACATTACAATTGCTGTTGCAAATTTCTTGTATTTGTGCTTTGAGAATACTTTAGCTTAATTTCATTCCACATCATAGATTCAAATAATGAGAAATTACTATGTTTCCATGTCATTCTCATTTATTTACTCTTTTTTTTTTTTTGTGAAATTCCTAGGCTCGTTCTTTAATAAGTTGAATAGCCTTTTGAAAGCTCACGGGAGATTGGTGGGCGCATCAAGGTCGCGGTCACGAAGACCGATTTCAAAACTGAACCAGCGGGTTCCTAAACCTTTGAGGATCTTAAATTTTGAACATCAATTTACTTTTTAAGTAAAATCCAGCCTGCAATTTTTTTTAATATAAAAAATTTATTAAAAAATAATTTAACCTAAAACTAATCAAACCCATTCAATATTTATTTTAATAATTCCAATTCAGGTTAACATTTAACTTTGACCAATTCCAATTTGAACAAAACCGATCCTCGATGAAGTATGATCAAAGGTGAAACAAATTTGAATTGTTCAACTGTAAACTGTGTTGTCCAACGTCAATGATTTCGGATATTACAAGGCGGCAAAAGTTGGAAGTATTTAGCAGGGTAGTAAGAACGTGAATCAATAGTAAAAATTCTCCATAACAGATATACTAAGAAATAATAGTAAAGTTCTCCATTATTGATACTGAAGAAATAATGCCGTATCCATGGAGAGAACGGATGCATGCCCAACTGCTGATGTTCTTGCTAATAATACATGTCTTTCCTAGTAAACCCATCCTCAACTTCGCTATCAGTGCCTTGGATCCAATTCCAAGAGCAGTGTTAAGAACCACAAAATGGTAGAAATACACATATAATTATACCTATCAAGACTAACTCAGCAATGACATGTGACCTTTTAACAATCTGATCGCAACTACAAATCACCAACCCGCCGAGTCACATGCAATATTAGTACAAGTTATTCCAGCCTCACCTGTAAATAATAATGAAGGTAATCACCTACTGTCAAGTGTGATCTGATCTCAGCTAATCCCCAGATACATAAGTCTTGTCTTCATAATACCTTTTCTCACTTTCTGCCTTCTTCTCATTACGTTTCTGCATACAGATCATATGGAAGACATTTATTTCCCTTAAATGGAACCACAAAACAGTTAAAATACAGTATTTTTAAACTTCTAGTTATTTCTTATCCTTTTATCCCTTTTAAAATTGGCATACATCAACATCATGCAAGTTTACCCACTATTTTTACAAATGACAGAATCTGGAAGTAAACCTGGAATGCTTCATGATTTGCTACAATCCTCCTAATTATTGTGGTAGTAGTAATATCCAGAGGGCTTTCCAAAACCTTGAAGATACCCATACTAATTGGAACAGCATATGGATTGCTTTCTTCCTGTATAAGATCAAGTGATAAGTCAGACAAAGATATGCATATTGGAATTCCAAAATTGGCTATTGTAATGTACATTTATTAACAGTAGTCAAATATTTGCAATTTACCATCACATACTCGATGTTCTCTGCCACCGTTCCATGTACCACTAAAGAGATGTTAAAGGTTGTTATCTGCAAAAACCACAAATAATATACATCAAACAAAAATTCATAGAAAAGATTATGCATCCCCTATTCACCTGAGCTTAAAAGAAATGAAGTTGATTAATCACAAAACAATTACTAGAACTATCAAATATAACAACCCAGGAAAAAAGAAACATGAGAATTATAAAGCTTGGAATCTCAATAACTACACAGTAAAAAATTTGCTTCCCAGTGATTTACCTAGAAATCATTACCAATCAACCTGAGCAAATGAGAAAGATGCTTTGAAATGACAGAAGATAATAGGAAGTGTTTTGCATCTGTCACAATTGCTACATAGAGATATAGAGAGAGCAACAACTGTTTCATCATGATTCGCCCACAATTTTCGGAAATATTAAAACATCCAAAAATAATTTTGAACTGCAGCATATAAAAGGCTGCTTTTCCAAGAAGCGTGGACAGAAATTTTTCATGCGTCCAAAAAGCAATTCCAGTCTGATAAACTTCCACGCATCTCATTCTCTTACAAATATGAGGAAGCACTTATGCCACGTTTGCTAGGTTGTAATGAAATCAAATTTTCTAATATCAATAAAAAAATTGGTTGCATTATGGTATGCAAAACATAGTTTGAGTTCATTTATTGAAGGACCAATGAGTCAAATGATCCAAGATGAAATCCTTCTGATGCATTTTTTTTCAAGAGTAGGTGAGGGAGGACAGGACAAAATAGAAAAAGGAGGGAGGGGGAGGGAGGGGGAGGGAGGGGAAGAACATCTAGAGCCATAATAGTTTAAAATGATATACTAACCATGTCTTTAGAAACTTCACTTGGAGCACCAATTATCACCTCATCCACATATTGACAAGCCAAAACACTTAAACTTCTTTCATGAAGATTCATAATAGGGCGATGCGCACCTCTTTTAGCACTGCAAAACCAGTTTAGCAGAACAAAATATAAACATCACTCAACTGTGGCTTCATCACTGAGAGATGTCAATTTTGACCACTTTCAATTATGAATGATACAGTTTTAAAAAGAGAGATGAATAATACTGTTCATGATTTCACAAGAACGAATAAATAAATATTAAAGACAACACTTAAAATAAGTAACCATTTAAGGGGTTATAAGCTGTTGACGCAAGAAGCGATCTCATCATCCCAAGACTGCATAAACCTGTATTTAAGGAACCATATGGTTTTGAAAGGAGAACTTTTAACAATATATGGAAATCAGAGATTACTTCCTCAAAAGTTTCTACAACCTTGCAGGTTAATCTCCACAACATAGGACAAATCAAGCACATCAAAATAAACTATGCTAAAGAAATGCTGAACTCGGGCACAGAGAATAAGCTTCAATGCAAAGTAAACGTGATCATCATAATTCTCATGAAAGAAGCCACTTATATCTTGATCTCAGAAAGGTCAACATGCCAAGGAAGAAATCAAGTCTTCAATAGTCAAACAAAAAAACATGTTGATTAAAAAATAAACTTGCTAGTTGCCAAGACAGATGTCAAATTGCTGGTACTGGATCCAAATGCATCATAAAACAGACATTAGCAGGGGAAAAATTCAACAGCAATAGTTAAGCAATAAAGGACAACGATAGACAGATGCAGCTAAAAATAATTGAGATGCTTGATCACACCCGCGAGGTGCATTTATAGAATGCCATTTAATACATGAATGAGGGCTATGGCTTAGAATCTGAACTATGGATATATATTGGCAAACACCTTAACATGTGCTATCATATTGGTAAAATGTATATAAATTTGAACAGTTGAACTCCAGAAACAGAAGAAGAAAATGCAGGAACCACAAAACAATAACTACAACGATGTCAGATTTGGCTTTCATTTTAATCATAAGCTGGGAATCGATAAGATTTCTCAAAATTGTTGAACTGGTATATGAATAACAGATGGTTTCTCAACACAGAACTATTTGTACCATCTATTCAACCCCAAACACCAGCACTCCGTGGACAAGGAGCTAAAAGGATCCTCAAACATCTCCTCAAAGCAACTCTATAACTCATTAATGTAACATCAGCCTTACTTTTTCATAACTAAGAAAGAAGACATAAGGCTAGATTAAAAAACTATAATGAGCATCTCATCTAGCGTATGAAGTAAAATACAAATGCATCTATTGCAAAGTTGCAATAAAAACTTAGAAGTTAAGAAGATGAGAAAACAAGGGATCATGATACCTGACAGTTTGATCATTGTGTATTCCAACAAGAAGAAAATCTCCAAGCCCCCGAGCAACCCTCAAGATCTGAGCAATAAAGAATGATTAGTACACACACGAGATCTACACCAACTACTTCAACTGAATAAAGCCTTAATCTAACCTTCAAAATAACTATATGAATATGTGGCACCTTTCTCTCTATGACAATATCTTGTGCTGGAAAAGCACCATTTCTTCCTATATCTATCAATTTCTTTTCAGGTCTTCCTCTACTTGTTCTATCGCTTTCTACTACTACTAGGCATAATTCACTGTTTTAAGTACACTAAAAGTACATCCAAATTTTCATTCATCCCTTTAATTTGCAAGTTTTGAGTAGGCAGATGCAAACACAGCCAGGAGAATGTAGTGTATACTTTCCCTCTTTAATTCTCAATTGGTGCCAGGTATCCCCTTCCACACAAATTCTTTATTCCAAATCTTCGAATGCCACTCATCTATTGAGACATCCTAGTCATGCTACACATGCTTTTGAATATATTACTCATCCACCACTCAACATCAGGCACCATATATAACACAAATATTACGATGCACTCCTCCATTCCATCCATCATCTATAATTTTGCGCATAAAACTTGTATCAGCATCACCTTGGCATGAATGCTTACATCAACATTGATCAGTCTATGGATCTGTACATGATCCTTTTTGCTACTCCCTCTCTCTCCATCCTTCAATTTCTAATTATGATTAACTTGCACTAAATACATTTGTTTTAGTTCTATCTAATAAAAGAATTGAAAAATTTGCTCACTAAGTTATCCTCATGATGATTGGAACAACCAAACCTTTGAACGTATGATGATCAGCAGCTACATATAACATGAAACTTCACCTTGAATAATTCTCCATTTACCAAAATTCACCAAAGCAAAGGTAAGTACATCCATCTATCATTCCACTTTTCTGATACTAGTTATTGTTTCAACAGGGTAATCACCCATCTATCCTTCCATGATTCTGATACTAGTTACTGGCCCACCACACACATACACAGATACACAACTAGGCTTTTGAACCTATGACGATTTGAACAAATCCCTCACTAAGTTATCCACATGACCGCATGATGATTTCAACAACCAAGCCTTTGAACCTATGATGATCAGCAGCTACATATAACATGAAACTTCACCTTGAATAATTCTCAATTTACCAAAATCTGCCAAAAAAAAGGTAACGACACATCTATCCTTCCAATTTTCTTATACTCCTTATTAGCTCAACAGGGTAATCACCCATCTCTCCTTCCACGATTCTGATACTAGTTAGTGGCTCACCACACACATGCACAGGAGGTTAAATATGTCCGACTTACATAAGAAAAATATATTTTATTTGAATAGCAAAATCCACCTAAAAAAAGTTGTAAAATAACCAAAAAGATAGTAAAATTTTCAAAAGTTACAAAAAGAACTCTGAAATATCTTTTTAAAAGATGGCTTGAAAAGCTCAATGAACCAAAGAAATTCCCGAAGTCAATTTGTTGGATAACTAGGATGTGCCCAAAACCTAGGCAATCCAAGCCATACAAAAAATATAGCAACCAAAATGACCCAAACCCACGACCCAATTTCCTCCTCTGATCAATATATTACGCGAGTATCCAACCACAAATGACAAATTTCTGTGATGGAATAATTTCACAGCATAAAGAAGCTTAATGCTCAAAGCAAGAATAAAGGAAATGCATAGTGTTTTAGTCAGCCACTCGCAAAAACAGATTCTCTGGGACCTAGCTGGCACAAATGCCAAGGGAAAACATTAAAAGAAAATGAATAAAAAAAACGATTATTCATACAGCATACCTCGACATGTCCAGCATGAAAAAGATCAAAAGCACCGTCGATATAAACTATGCGAGCATCTGGACCTGGCCCCTGCAAACCACAGGTACAAGTACCAATTGAGAAGTGACAAAAGTAGACATTAAAAAAAGTTTGAAGAAACAGAAATCATTTGTAAAGGTGAAACTCCAAACGAAACCTAACTTGATATCACTCGTCTAATTAAAAGGATAAAACTTTTTCAAGGACAGCAGATGGTTCAAGGGAAAATTCATTCGATATAGGGTAACAACAAACAAACAAACACAAGACAGAAAATGATTTCGGGATTAATTATTGTAGTAGTGCATACCTTGCCATTGGAGAACTGAACAATTCTGCGAGAAGTAGGAAGAAAATGAGAAACGCGAGTACCAGCTCCAGTTCCAGATCCACGGTCTTCAAATTTCGGGCTATGACCATGGCTGAACTGCCTTTGCAAAGATGAGTGATTGTGACTATCACTAATTGATCTCTCTCGCGTACAAAGTAACATTCGGCCTGTTAATATCATATCACTGATTCATCAACTGTTTCTTTAACAATTCCAATCAGTCGCACACTTAATAAACAAAACGAACAAACGAATAATAATACCAACTATATCGGTGCTTGAAACTCCTTCGGTGCGCTTAATCTGCTTGAAGCGGCCAGCCTTCTTTGCAAGGGCGTAGGCATCAGTTCCATCGGGAAGAACGCAAGGGTCATCCCCGTGGATGATATAATCAATATTATATTCTTCGAACAGCTTCTTCATGAAGCCTTCGGTGATTGCATACGGCGCGTCCGGTATCACCTCATCCACCCACTTAACGGCCTTAACCATAATCATTCTCTCATGGAGAGGAGTAACAGGAGGACCTTTATTCGCTATGATTTCAGCGTCGCTCACGACGCCCACCACCAATTCATCCCCCAACGCGCGCGCTTGGCGGAGGGCATTGCAGTGGCCGTAGTGCATCATGTCGAAGCAGCCATCCATGTAAACACGTATCTTCTTTTTCTTCCTCCTCATTCTCCTCCACTGATTCAAGTCCCCGCCTTTCAAATACAATCCTAGCAAAGAAACTCCCACCGCCACCACCAGCCACGTCGCCACCATCTTCACCCTCTCAGATTGGGCGCTAGCGTCGGAAGCCATTGCTTGAAAATTCAAAATTCGGCACAGAAAGAATAAACTGAATTCTCAAATGCTGCGTTTATTCTCTGAAATGCAAGCTACTTTGAACAATTTTCCCACCCAACCAAACAGATTTGCCTTTACCACCACACCTGTCGCCTTTTTAGCTTTTCTTTTTCCTCTCTCTCTCTCTCTCTCTATCTCCTTTTTCTTTTTCTCTCTCCCGAGGAGGTTTAGGGCTTCACTTGCGTATGTCGGTATCTGAGAATTTCTTACGTATGCATCAGAATTTTCAAACACTTGTTTGATTTGAAATGTATTTACATGAACTTCTAAAATTCTTTTATAAATTTAAATTGCTATTATTCATTTCCACAGTTTATAAAAATGAAATTCAAAATTAAGAAATTTCTGCAACATTAAGTATTAGAGTATTAGCTGTCTATTACTTAAATTTTGATAAATTTTATTTTTTGAAAATATATTTTGTCGATAATAATTTTTATAAAATAAATGCATTAAATTGAAAATTTAAATTTTATATATAGTTTAAATATTCATTTAAGAGTATTTTACTTTTTAATAAATTAATTTAATATTAATTATATCTCTATTGTCTATTTTAGTACCAAAAATTTGATAATTTCTAATTTTAAGTGATTCTCTCACTTCGGTCCGACAATGTAAGAGGGAGAGGTAAATCACGGTACACGGCAGCCTCTCAAATAGGAGGCCCAGGGGCTCGGTGCGCACAAGGAGCCTACCCAAAAGATGAAATTCTTATACTGTCGCTGCCGAAACTCGAATCTTGGCTCTTTAATATCAATTCTGTCATCTGAATACCAACCGCGCTACGCCCGTACGGGCTCTCTATTGTCTATCTCATATCGCTAAAAGATCATCAAAATCAGCATTCATACTATTTCTATTCTATTCACTATTATTACTTTGCAATAAATTCTACACCTTCGCTATTTTATCAATTAAATCGTTCAACACTTTTTTTTTCATTTTTTTATCGAAAAATAGCATCTTCACTGCTTTTATTAAATACTTAGTCGATGATACTTTATTAATTTCTCTCTTTCATATAAATTTATCCCTTCTCATTTATATTTAAATGTGCGCATTCGATCGGTTTGAATTCAAATCAAATTTAAATAATTAAAAAATTAAATCATATTTTTTTTCTTAATCGAATCGAATCGAATTAAAGGTTTCATAAAACCAAATATGATCAAACTAATTTATGAATTCGGTTTGATTTTTATGCAAATGATGTTCTTTTATTAATACTAAAATTGTTATTACTGCACAATTATCTGCATATCACAAGTTCACAATATACATATATGATATTATTTCTTTCAAAATAAGGTGAGTAGATTAGTAGACATGATTTTATGTACCACTCGGCCTTTGGAATAAAAAGAAGTCACTATCTCTTGGTTAGCCGTGCAAATGCAATGGTTACTGGTGATATCAATAAATATAGATTAGATCAGTAATCGGTAAAATTAAGCACTGCTAATTTATCCATCGAAAATGCGAAATTAAATAGTGATTTAGTTATCAGGATTGCTATCGAGCTGTTAAAAAAGTAAAAGACTGAAAGGAGAGTTATTAAGTCGTTGTCATTAATGTCACGGGTGAAATATTTCACTCGTCTATAATAAATTTAATTTATTATTTATACAGTATTTATAAAAAGCATCGACTCCCTCGTTGTTCAGTCTGCTCACCTTTATTATTTTTTATTAAATCGACACTCTGATTTTACATCCATTCAGCTGAATTGTTCGATTTCACTGATTATTGACTGAAATGAATTTATGTCCACTAATTTCAGATTTAGCATTAGTAAAACAAATTAATTTCTATGAAAACTTCCCCACACTATTAATAATATTATAGAATATAAAAAGTTCATAAAAAAAAAAGTAAATCACGAGTGCTAAAACCTGTATAGACAACGTACAACAGACTTTAAAAAAGCTAGCGCCAACGCCATCCAAGTACGAGTAGCCAAACCCCAACCGCCAGTTAGGTAATTAGATATTTGATTATTAGATAATAATAAAACAAAGCGGAAACGCAGAAGAAAAACAGAAGCAAAAAGGAATATGCCCCAGTGTATATCCATGTTCCGGTACGTATAATGCACGATAAATCGCGTTTCGTCGATTACAATTCCATAAGATTTCAACTCTAGTGTTTGCTGATTTAGTCTTTCATCTGAGGAAGAATTGCCGAATCAACACCGGAAAATGGCGTCGACGGACGGTCTGGTTCCAATAACCAGGCAATTCCTCGCTTCTTACTACGACAAATATCCTTTTGCTCCTCTCTCTGACGACGTTTCTCGTCTCTCCTCCGCGATTCGCTCCTGTGCCTCTGATTTGCTCAAGGACTTTCCTCTCTCACAAGGTTCTATCTTTTTTCTGCATTTTCTTTTTCTTTTCCGCCAATCATAATTTTAATTATAATGCTAGGCGAAAGGCTATTAGTGGAAGAAGCGGACAGTCGGCGGCCTGTTCATAAAATTGACGAGAATATGTGGAAGAATCGAGAGCATATGGAAGAAATTCTGTTTTTGCTTGATCATTCTCGCTGGCCCTCTGTAGTTGAGCTTCCACTTCATAATTTTTTCTTTTTATTTTTCAATCGAAGTGTTGAGTTTACTCTACTGAATGTATTACTTAATCATTTTGGTGCTGCATGCTTTGGTAATGGCAGCTTCGACAGCCGTCCACACCTGAAGAATGTGAACTTGCTACTGCTTTTAGCAACATCAGAGACGAGTTTCACAAGGCTTTGAAGACATTGGAATCTTTCCAAGTTAAAAATTCTGAACGCGTATTTAATACAGGTTTTTTCTTTACATACATCCATCTGAAATGGATCTATATAGTTTGGTTGATTGTTCTCGATTCCTTTTACTTATTAGTTCCATGAAGGTTTCATATTCGGTATATTTTCTTCTACAATATCATGCTTCTGCACGTGTTGTCTCATGTGCGATCAAGACCCATGCTTGAATCTCCGTCCACGTGTTTATCGGGTGATTTGTAATTTTATATTAGCCCTCACCCAACTTTGGAGGTTGTTACTCTTTGGTCTCTCATGGTCCATTTATTACCACAACACCTCTCATCTTTAAAAATGTTTCACAAAAATACACTATTTTTTCATTTCTGATAGAAATGATAGATAATGGCATCATAGTGTAAAAATAAGAAATTTAAAACATAAAATTACAACATAAGATAATTCATAAATTTATATCTCCTCATATACCTTAGTGCAGAGAAAGATAATGTATGAGGATATAGAATGTGCTTAATATTTTGTGTGACGCTTACTGATTTTTCTAATTTCATGTTTTTATATCGTAAGAATGTCATGTATCAGTTCTATCTTACAAATGAACGGAAAATGGCCTACGTGAATTTTATGTAACTTTGGACTAATTTTTAATTTGTTACTACAAAATCTCTCATCTAAAGAAATGTTAAGTAAAAATCCATTATCTTTCATTCATTTTCAGCAGAATTGATACATGGCAGTACCATGTTGTAAAAATAAGAATTTTAAAAAGTCAAAAGTCCCTCATAAGATAGTTCATAACATTACATCTCCTCATATACCTTAGGGGAGAGAGAGATAGTGGGCGAGGTTAGAGAATGTGTTCAATATTTTATATGACACTTTTGATTTTTCTAATTTATTGTTTTTCATCATGGGACTGTCACATATCAGTTCTATTGGACAGATGAACGGAAATTTACCTAATTGATTTTTATATAGCTTTTTCTAAAGATGAGAGATTTTAATTTAATGCTTTTAAAGACGAAGGATTTTGTTGTAACAAATTGAAGATGTGAGACTGAAGTATAACAACCTCCAAAGTTGAGTGAATGATTGGTATAAATTACTCTGTTTTTCGCAAGAAGATTGTTGATGAAGATTCTGACTTTATTAATTTGTAATAGGCACAGCTTCTCTTAATGTCAATGATTCTTTGTCGTCTGTAGAAATGAATATTGCAGGCTACTCTACGGTTTGCATTTTCATTTTACTAAGCTATTTGTGGACACGCTTCAGTTATGACCTACATGCCTCGAGATTTTCGGGGAACACTTATCAGACAACAAAGGGAGCGTTCAGAGAAGAATAAGCAAGCAGAGGTTGATGCTTTGGTTAGTTCTGGAGGAAGCATCCGTGATCGATATGCTTTGTTATGGAAACAACAAATGGATAGGCAAGGCACCTTAGATTTTGTTGTAGCATGGATGTCGGTGTTCTGATAATTCATGTTTGTGATTATTCTCTCAGGAGGAGACAATTAGCACAACTTGGTTCTGCAAAAGGTGTATATAAAACTTTTGTGAAGTACTTAGTTGGAGTTCCACAGGTAATGATCTTCTTCTCGAACTCCTTCTCAGTCTCAAGTTCTATTTGGGTGGAATGGACCAACGTGCTCACATGTTTCTTCATCCATGCTTCAAAACCAGGATAAATTGATTTCAGCCTTCATTTTCTAACTTGGATTTATGCAATCAACCATTTCAATTCAATGCTTCATAGTTTTTATGTATTGTTCTGTCTATCATTCTTCAATCTCCATTGTATGATTTGTTCCACAGATTAATGTTCTTATGTAATTTCTGTTTAGAAGAATCAATGTGTACTTATTTTCTCACTAGTTTTCTATATATATAAATCTTATTTGTGTGTGTTTGTGCATTTATTGGTGATGAAACTTGTCATCATAGTCTATTTTTTTAAGCTGAAGACTGACAGTAATCTAGGCTGCATAACTCTAAAAAATTGAGATGCATTTCCCTGCTAGTGGCCTCTGGAAATATTTTCATATTTAAGCATCCATATTGCATGTAAGTGATGTCTTTGTTTATTGCTCTCTCTCGTGCAGGTTTTACTAGATTTTATTCGGACAATAAATGATGATGATGGGTATGCCCTTTATGTTTTTAGCAGTACTTTGCTTTCAAACTATAATACTTAGTCGTGGTTAGTTTAATGTTAATGCCAAGACAGGAATGATTATATAACTTTTCTTAATCAATAATGGTTAAGTTATAAATCTTCGACTCATAGGCCTATGGAAGAGCAAAGACAGCGTTATGGACCACCTTTATACAGCCTTACAGCACTGGTTCTTTACATTCGAATGCTTATTTCACTATCATGGAGGAGGTTTGATGCTAGTAAATTGTGAGATATCTAGCAATCTTTGTTGAGTTTGCTAACTTTTGTATGTATGAATTCTGTAAAAAAAAAAAAAAATTCTGTAGCCTGATATCACTAAAGCTGACTTTCTTTTGGTTGCTTTTCTGCCTTGGCACCTACTGAATTTAATTGGGGCAGAAAGGGGCATCAAGTTGCTATCTTGAAACAAGCTGTTTATGTTTACACCCATGAGTTTGAAAGATTTATCTACTTCATCAGGTATTGCTTCTGCTTCCAGCAACTAGAGTTCCTGTTTCTTTTAGATATTGGCAGTGTTTCTATTTAAATAGTTCTTATTAGTAGTAGGATGTCTTCTCAGGACAGTTTTTTGGCCAAACATCAATATCATTCTGTTTCTGTCTTAGCATGTCCCTTCCATAAAGGAATGCACTTGTCTTTCTTTGGATCCAGTGAGAAAAGAAAAAGTAACAGAACATGCTTGAACTAATTTACCTCTGTTTTATGCCAGGTATGGGCTTTGCAAAATTGGAAATTTAGGGCTTTCAGGAAGTTCTTAAGATGCTTATGATTTATGTAGAAACAAGGTTGAGCAAGGTTCTTTACTAGAGCCATATTAGTGACAGGAAATCAAGATATAGGTTGTAGGTGCAGGGATTCTGGAATAGGTGTTAATTATTGGATTGAGAATTAAATTTAGTAAATTAATTGATGGATAAAGGGGTAGAAAGGTCTATAAGGCGTTGAGGTTTTGGATGGCTACTATTGAGGCTTGATTTATGGATGAATTAAGCAAGAAAACAAAGTCGTGAGGCTGCTTGGATGTTTTGAGCAGTATCAAGAGTTGGGATTTCTGCTTGGTGGAGGAACAGATAAGTGCTTGAGAATAAATCCTCTTCTAGAAGTGATAAACTGAGGATCTATTTGATTTCGATAAATTAAGACAGATGCAACATAGAAAAAAATGAGGTTCTAGTGAAATTTGAGTGAGGATACAGACAAACTGAATAATATGCCTTACTTCCTTAAAGACACTAGGGTGAATGGTTGAGGAGCTAGATTGGATAAACTAGAGGAGATTCACTGAATAATCAAAACTCAGCCTTGTTCAAATCAAATGTGGACCTCACACAACTTAAGAGAACCATTAGTTAATAATTGTATGAAGATGGTTCACTTACATTGGCTGCATAAAAGAAGTTACTTCTTTGGAGGAACAAGCAATATTGTTTTAAAATTCATTGGTGGCCTAGAGTTCATGATTTTGCAGCTATGCAGCATTTGAATCAACCTTATGTTATAATGTCTGCAGACCTAGGAGAAATGTTGTACGTTTCTATTGATTGTGCATTTGTATTTGTCAGTGAGGTGTTTGCGAATTCCCCTTTCTTCATTTCAGCTGAGGTTGCTGGGACACTAGATGCAAGGTAAGTTTTCAGATTTCTGTAGCAAATCTGTGGTGGTTCTCAGTATGATTTTCTTTTTATTGATTTTGCTCACCATAGGAAAAACGATGAATTCAAAGAGATAAGTGTTCCAGCTGGGAAAACCTATGAGGTTTGTTTAGAAGTTTATTTGTGGATATTTATATTTCGTATAGAAGAAATTTCATTTCTTTTCTATGCATGGCCTGTGCACTTATTGCATTTGCCGGAGTTTTTCACTTGTTAAACATGTGATCATGAAAAAAGTGCTTTTTGGTAGAAATGAAAATATATTTTCGTGCACATCCACAGTGAATATGAAGCTTTTACACAAAAATATTTACTGTTTTTCACAATATTTTTCAAGTGCAACACAATAGTGAAAACATGCTATTAGACAGTAACTTGAAGAGAAAAATATCTTTCTCGTATGTTGATTTTGTTCGAATGAGTACATTAATTACAAGGGTTATTCAAAAAATAAGAAGCTAATGAACACAATTGATTCCTAAACAATAAAATTGATTCATTTCTAAATTAGCTCCTAGAGATACTTGCTAAATATCTCCTATAATTACTTTCTAAATAATATATAAATATTCCAATATAGATTACAGGATTCTAATGCTCCCCCTCAAGTGGTCCATATACGTGGCACATGCCCAACTTGCAGACTAGAGTATGAAACATTTTGGAGCTCAATCCTTTGCTGAACACATTGGCCAGTTGATCTTTTGATGTCACATAAGATAATCAATAACCCATCTCCAATCTTCTCCTTTGTAAAATGTTTGTCAATCCCTAATTGATATAGCTATCACATTCTATTTTTTACTTTTCTAGGTGACTAGATTACCACCAATAAAGTACAATACCATGATGTCGATCTCCTATCACCTCAATCCGCATTTGCAAAGGCTCTTAATTGAAAATGTCCATGCTTTTGAAAAAATAAGTCTTTTTTCCAAAAACATATTTCAAATATCTCAAAATATGGCAAATAGCTCCTAAATGCCATTCATGTGGATCATGCATATTTCGGCTCACTAAGAGCTATTGCATATGTTATGTCTTGTCTAGTATGCGAAAGGTAGATCAATTTGCCGACTAATCTCTGATATCTTCCTAAGTCAACTGATTCTCTCACACCATCTTGCATTTTATGGTTGCTTCAATAGGAGATTTTGCAGTTTTACAACCCAGCATACATGTTTTCTTGCAGAAGATCCACTATATATTTTCTTGCGAGATGAGGATCCCTTTATCATATCTAGCGACCGCTGTTCCAAGAAAATACCTTAACTTACTATATCATCTATATACATAATAACCAAAGTGATCTTACCTCAACAATGTTTTATAAACAATGTGATCAATATTACTATGATGAAATTCAACAAAAACTATGGCTTTGTTGAATCGGTTGAACCACACCTTAGGCAACTGCTTCATTCCATATAATGCCTTCTTCAATTTGTAGACCTTTTCTCTTGTTTTCTCATCATCAAAATCTGAAGGAATCTCCATGCATACTTCTTCGAAGTCTCCATGTAAAAAAACATTCTTAAAATCAAATTGTTGGAGGTCCCATTCTAGGTTTGGGTAGCATGATAGTAGCATTTTGATGGTGTTCATCTTTGCAAGAGGAGCAAAAGTTTCTTGACAATCTATCCCATATATGTGTGAAGCCTTTTGTCACTAGCCTAGCTTTGTTCCTTTCAATCAAACCACCTGCCTTATGCTTTACAGCAAACACTCATTTGCATCAAACTGGTTTTTTTCGCAAAGAGAATATTACAAGAACCCAAGTCCCCTTCTTTTCCAGAGCTTGCATCTTCTCAATCATAGCAACCTTCCATTTTACAAGGTATGCTTCCTTCCAATCCAGTGGAATAGACACATAAAAAACGAACAAGGCAAAAGCTATATAGGATGGGGACAATGAATCCCAGGACACAAACTTAGAAATAAGATGAAGGTTCATTAGAGGGAACCTTCCAACCTCAGATACCAGAGAACTTCCAATCTCAAAGAGTAGATAAAGTTTCTGCTTACTTTATTAATGAAATTCCAATAATATATAAAGAGTAGTGCTAGTGTTCACTGCAAACTCTAGCTGAAAATTGATTTTATTCCAATGAATACATCAATTTATATATAAGGGTTATTCGCTAAATAGGAAGCTAATCGATACAGTTGATTCCTAAATAATAAAATTGATTCATTCATAAATTAGCTCCTAGAAATACTTTCTAAATATCTCATAGAATTACTTCCTAAATAGTATTCTACATATATTCCCACATAGATGACAGGTCTAACACATGTAAATGAGATTGCAAATAATCTGCCAGTTATCCCAATTGTAGCACTAGTTGCATAGCATGCAAGAATAGAACAGCTGTAGTTAGGGACTATAAATATCACAGATGAAAAAAAGATAAATTGCTTGATGAACTACCTACCA
Organism: Cnidoscolus chayamansa; assembly: GCA_948266635.1. Lineage (NCBI taxonomy): Eukaryota > Viridiplantae > Streptophyta > Magnoliopsida > Malpighiales > Euphorbiaceae > Cnidoscolus > Cnidoscolus chayamansa. Next base: position 42,558 of record CAOGCB011575376.1, on the reverse strand, counting down.
TAGTTCAACTGATTTTGGTTTCAAATGATGATACTCTTCCGTTCAATCTTAATTAAGCATTAATTACTAACTATAAGTCGATCAAATGCCTTGAATTATTCAAGAATGATAGCTTTCTTAAATCATTAGCATTTAGAAATCTAATCTTGGTTATGGCAGTGTAGATTTTCAAAGTTGCCTGCTAGACTTTGTTCTTTATAAAATCCAAGCAACTGGAAAATTCAAATTTGTATAATATTCTTTCAGGTTTGACTGGAATCAATACTGTTATACGTTTGAATAGGTTGCAGTTTAAATTCGAACAACTTTTTCCCCTTCTTTGAGATTTGACTTCTTTAGCTATTAATGGTGTTTGGAAAGCTTTTACATGTTTCTTAAATATTTGACATCGTCTATTGGATTTCTATTATAGGTTTCGTTGGCTGTGGACTCAATAAACGCATACATAGCTTGGGATTTCTCTTTGGTCCAAGCCAAGATGAGCACGGTATCATTCTCAAACTATTTTCTGGAGCTTCTTGAACACTAATATAGTTCTTATTGGTGCTGAAGCTTCTTTAGCAGCCTCTAGACATTTCTCTTTTCCTTTTTTGTTTCCCTTTTTATCTGTATTTGTTTTTGTTGGTGGGATTGGGGGTTGGGGAATTTCTTATAAAACAAGTTTTATACTCTTCTTTTTTTATGTTTATGGGGCTGATTTCTGGTACTTCATGTTCTGTTTTTGGTGAAGCAAGTAGTTGTTTTGAACTCCAACCCCCATTATTTTTAATCTCCTCCCTCAGTTGCCACAAGGCTGGTAAACTTGAGTCCGTATTGGGTCTTAAAAATTTAACCGTAAAGTGCAACTAGAGTATGAATTCTATATTGGTTAGGTAGGTAAAATATATTAATTGTCTTAGTAATCCTCCCTCATAAACTAGTTTTTGAGGGTGAGTTAAACTGGCGTATCAAACATCCAAAGTTGTTATAATTGGGCCTCCTCCATGTCATGTGCACTACACCATTACTTACGTGGCTGTTGTTCTCGTTAGAGTTTGAACAAGTTTTTCTAAATTTGAAGTCAAGACAAGTATAACTGGAAATGGCAAGAACAAAATCATTAAGTTATTAAACCAGGGATGTCCTTGTATTTTCATCTAACAAAAGTAGGTTTGTGTAAATTACCCCTTATTTTCTACCACTCTCGGTTTCCCATCTCACTAATCTCGACATCATTACTTGTCAGGATGTTGGATTTAGTGTGGAGCATGTGGATCCTTCTGGGCGAAAGACTGTAAGTTAAACTTTCCTGATTTTTATGCTGCATATGAGTAGTTTCCTAGACTCTGAAATCTTTTAATGTATTCAGTTTCTTTAGTTTTGGTTGGTAGCATTTGATTAATTTATCAATTTGTTCTTTTACGTACATTTTGATTCTTCAGCTGATATTACCTTATCGCCGTTACGAGTCTGACCAAGTAAGTTGCTGCATGGAATTTTGGCTTTACCATGCCATGGAATGGGAATGCTCATCAGTTCCATAATAATTTTACAGGGAAACTTCTGTACATGTATGGCTGGAAACTACAAGCTAATTTGGGATAATTCATATTCAGCATTTTTCAAGAAGGTAGGAAGACATGTCGGGAGGATTCATCTGTGACAGTTAATGTCAGCTTTCTTTAAGATAGTTGCAAGATCTTTAGAAGTATTTATAACATTGCTTTGTTTCATTAGGTCGTCCGTTACAAGGTGGACTGTGTACCTCCAGTTGTGGAACCAGTGCAATCTACAAATGAAGTGGAAGGATGAGCGCATCCTTATTGGCTGCATCATGTGATCCATTTGTGGTACCCGTTTTTTTTTTTTCAATTGCATATAGTGAGAAGACTTGTTTGTCTCGGCAGAGTATAGCAACTGTAATTTCTTGGTATATTACCCGGCAAAGTGCCAATCAGCATAATCAATTCTTCTTACTATAGTAATGGATGCGCGAGCACCATTTATAACAGGTTGTAGACTAAGGCAACGATCGCTTAGTGCAAATTTCATATTATTATTTCCCTTTTCCAATTTGCTTGGGCATCAAAAGGAGCATTCTGGGTTTGCATTATCTTTCAATGTAGAATTTCATTGAAGTAGGAGAAAAATACCGGATACAACGGAGAACAATCTGAATCCAGTACACAATAATAATACCTCAGTGAAGCTTGCACATTGAAACACTGATGAGTTGTGACTTGGATCTCATGTCGGAAATGCTTTTCATTATCTTGTAAGTTTCAGACTCCTTCAAGGGAAGGCAAGCATCCGTAGAGCAGATATGAAACCCACAGACTCTTTATTAAGCTTGGTAAGAGAAAACAGGATAGAGGTGGTTAATAATCAAAATGGCCAAAAAAAACTCTCTCCTCCAGCTAAGGAAAACGGTGGAAGGGAAGAAAATGTGGCGAGCATGAGAGATTAAAAGTTTTTTTTTTTTTTCCACACAAATCACATCATGTATGAGACTATCCTCTACTAGATAGCTCGATGGTTGACACTGTTACCTGCCAAAGTCAGGCAAGGCTGCTGTAAATCCTGCAAACCCTAAAAAGGCCCTCAACTTCAAAAAGCCTGCTAAACCCGGCTACGCATCTAACTGGCACCAATTCAGATTAAACTTTTTCCTATACTCATGTGCAAGACACAAGATGATGTACGATGAGATACAATGATTCTTTATTTGGAGGTAAACATCACTGCCAAGTCGTTCATGTAGTGACTGATGGCTGGCGAATGTTTATATCCTAGACACTTCTGTGGATTGAAGACTGGATAGAATGAGTTTTCGATATCCCAAAGTGTGAGATATATATTCGTAATCATGCATCACCAAACCCCCCAACCTCCCAGGCCCACACATCCATTGAATCAACAAACAAAATCAAACGCAATATATGCAAAACTATATAGCTGGAAACAGATTTCTGTTTCCAAATCTTTTATATAACGCATCAATGGTCAAATAAATCCATATGCCCTCTTGGCAGAATCAAGAGTGTTGGACAGCAGCATAGCAATTGTCATGGGTCCAACACCTCCTGGTACAGGGGTGATGGCAGATGCCACCTTCACTGCTTCTTCATAGCAAACATCTCCCACAATTCTATAACCATATTCACTGCTGGGATCCTGCCATCCATGCAGATATCTTATTTAAAATTTTGAACATGCCATCTCAATAAAACCTACTCTCCTCCATACAATTGATCACTGTTTACTGGTCTAGTAGGACTAAGTTGGCAAAATCAGATAAAAGCATTCATTGAGGTTATTATTGTGGTTTTTAGCAAAGTTCAATTTTTTCATCACAAACTATTTAGTTCATTCAAGACAATGGAAGGCTTTAACAGATATTGAATTGAAGATTAAGACCTATTTACCTCAACTGGGCAAGTTCCCACATCAATAACGACTGCACCAGGCTTTAACCAGCTGCTGCGGACTAGATTGGGCACTCCAGCAGCTGTAACTACAATGTCAGCGTCACTGGTTATCTCCTCTGGGTTATTTGTCAAAGCATGAACAACACTAACAGTTGCATGGTGCCTCTGCAAGCATTTTAAACAACTGGAGATTAATAAAATAGTGAAAGCATTAAATGATAAGTCATTCAAAAAGTATGTGGTATCACCTGCAATAACAATGACACAGGCAAACCAACAACATTGCTTCTCCCAATGACTACAGCATTTTTTCCCATGATCTCCACGCCAAACCTGATCAACAACTCAATGCAACCCTTTGGAGTGCATGGGATAAACAATGGTTCTCTTCCTCTCATGGCAAGATTCCCCATATTTACCGGATGGAAGCCATCTACATCTTTTTCCAAACTGAGCATGTTTAAAATCTTCGCCTCATCCAAATGCTGTCCCAGAGAAGTTTTTTTTTTCAGTCATCCATACAAGAACTTCTCAAATAGTCTTGCATCAAATCCTGAACTATTTCACAGCTACATATGAGAAGCTAAAGCATTACCATGCCACAAAATAAAGTAAAATTGGTTGAGTAGCTACTAACAATAAAGTACAAGTAATTATTTGTCCAAATACACACTAAAATAAGTTTGAAAAAAGATAATTATTTGTCGAGTGAATGGAAGTAACCACACTTAAAATTGGTTTCATTTAAATTCCAGATATGAAAACCACACGCTTGGATGTTGGATTTTAAACATCAAGAGATTCATATATTTTCCATTCATGTCACTGTATTGCAAAGACAGATTTATATCATGGTTATGGAAATTACTTGGGGTAGGGGAAGCTGCACAAGAATACCATGAATAGATGGGTCTTGATTAAAATTAGATACAGCACTAACAACTGCATCTTCCTTGCAATCCTCAGGCAGTTCATGAAAAAGAGACTTGATTCCAACTTCTTCACAAGCCTTTATCTTGTTGCGAACGTAAGTCTGCGAGTCCCTTCTCTGACCCACCAGAATAACGGCCAACCCGGGGACTTTTCCAATTGCTTCCTTCATCCTCCTCACTTCAGTAGCTATTGTAGACCTAATGTCCTCAGCAATAAACTTCCCATCTATTACAACAGCATCCCGCTCATTGGCTGCGGTGAACAACAAAATATTAGCTATAAAATGCTTGAGACACGCACATGCACGTTAACAACTAATAGAGTCATAAAATTTGAGAACTAAGAATATTAATTCAGAAACTGGACATTTATTGACTTGGAATCATATTGATTTACCAGGCTATAAACTTCGAAAAAACATTGCAAGTAACCAAGCGGGTAGCTAGTAGATTGACATATAAAAAGATCATGTAATGTTTCAAAATGGGAATTCAATCAAATTTAACCAATTGGGAAAATCCCACTATGATCATTGCTTTTACAATGCATTTTCTAGCTCTGGAAGAAGAAGAAGAAGAAAGCCTGAATCACAGCAATAATCATGAAAGACATAAGAAATGGTGAGAGCACTTACAGAAGTTTACAGGAGTAGGAGAACGAGGATTATCTGCTGTGGGAGTCCAGATCTCAGGAAGGTCAAGAGAAACGAGAGATTGAGGAGACATTAGAATTTGGGTACTTAAAGCTCTTCTTATTATGTACTTGTTGTGGGACGCCGCTGCCATTCTCTGCTCCATGCTTCTCAGGATCGTAATCATCCTCATCTTCTTCCTGTATACACCATTTCAATTTCAATTCGTCACCGCCTTTTTTAATACGCATACCGGGAAAACAATACCATTAACTCATCACTAACTACATTCTAATTAAAACCCTAATCCCAATTCACAATTAAAAATAAATCCAACCAAATTAACTCACACTCTCGAATTTTTTGGCTTATGCATTATCATCTAGCTCAGACCTCAAAGGCCAGAGCCACCGTCCGTTCTGAAGTGCCCTTCGATTTTAACTGAATGGGTCTTAGCCCACCTACTACTCCAACTCCAACTCCAACTCCAACTCCATAGCCATTTCTGACCTAAATTGCCTGCAAATATATTACCACCCTTAACGAGCTGGGCTGGATAGCTTTCTTAATGCACTTTGGTGGGCTGGGAAGGATGGTAAGTTGTATGGACTAAAAAGAAAGAAAATTTATTATTTAGTCCTTAAATTTTCTATTAATAACGAATTAGTCCCTCAAATTTGAAAAGATATATTGTTGAAATGTGCATGTTTATTATTAGAAAGAGATGGAATTAGTGAAAGACTATAAACAAGAAAGATTATCAAATAAATTGATTGCTTTAAGATGGTGTCCGCTCATACTAATATCGGATCGAACTAATTCAGGGAATTATATAGATTAGAATCAAATCAAAAAAATCGCACAATAATTTAGATTTGATTTTAATTCCGAAAAAAAAAACAGAAACCATGTGCAGTAAACAAAATATGTACTGTTTTCCATCATAAATTATGATGGGATTCTTATAAACCTACCATAATCGATCTACATATACAACATATGTATTATAACTTGTGTTTGATATGTATGTTGAAGTGATAATCATTCAGAATGTGATTCAAGACCATCGCAATAAGATCTAGCTTCAGGATTCGAATCCTATGTGTTTGATCCTCCCAACATTATGAAAGATGGTACATATATATATATATATATAATAGTGACAGGAAAGAGATGTGGCATGTGAACAAGTAGTTAGATTAAAAGGTAATATTCCTTGGCAAGTTATCTTGTGTAAGTTCCCATTTGGGATTTTTCAGTTGTGGAATCTCTTCATAAATAAATACTTAACAGTGAGATAGATTGTGTGCTGTATAAGTAATGTTTGTGGCCAAGACCCACCAAACTATATACTCAAGTAGGGCACCATGCATATCACCTCCCTTTACTCACCAAACCCACTGAATATACTTTCATTCTTTTCCATGTGAACCCCAAACCCCTCTGCTATAATATATGCCTATGATTTTGTTTTTTCATTTAATGAAAGTTTAATAAAATGATATGAACTATACAACGACGAGATAACATTTCCTTTTTTATTATAAAAATAAATAATTCATTTCAATATATTTAAAATTTTAATTTCTGAATTTGAAATGCATTTATATTCACATGCACGTATTTCAAATGCATATATAATTGTTAATAAGATATAGAGTTGTCATGGAATGAAGTGATGAAATATAATATATACATGAAACTACTAGTAGCTAGGGTTGAAGTGAAGCTTCAAGGACATGAAAGAGCAAGCCCAGTTGGTGATTAATCGTTAATATTAATAAGCATAAGATCATGAATATGAAGAAAATCTAATGAAAATCTCAACTCCTATACAGTGTTGGGAGATTTAGACACAAATGGGTGGAAGCATATATGAAAGCTAGAGAAGCTAGCTAGTGTTTTAATACCATAAAATAATATTATTGGTAAAAGACGAGGGTTTTTGACCTATAGCTAAGAGTCGTATCCACTTTTTTCTGTAGAGAAATTGAAAGGTATGCCTTTGTTTGGATGCAAAGTGTGGAATGTTTGGTACTGACTTTGGTATGCTATATGAAATATATTAGCTTATCTTTTTGTGCATGAATGTATTTTGTAATTTGAACGTGAAGAAAGGAAAAAAAAAATGAAGGCATAGAGGTTTCAAATCATGTCATAGAATGAAGACATGCATGGGCATGTACTGTCGAGAGCTGCCTCCTTCTTTCCCAAATACAATGGTGTCCATCATCGCCAGTCTCTGCTTTCTTGGTTTATGAACGTACAGTTGAGAAACCCACCAAGCTTTTTCAATTATTTGGTCATTATTGGATACTTATGCTTAAAAGTTTCCTAGTGTTTCTATTTCTATTATTATTACAAAAACTATCAATAATAATAAAAATAAGTTATATATATTAAGTAGTTTTTTTAAGATTACCGATGCAATCAAGGTGGATCAATGTCAGTCAGAGTAGCCTTTTTATTTATTTGAATTGAAAAAAAAAAAAAAGAGTAGGCTTTTTGTTGGTTTCCAGTTCCCAGATGACTCGAGAAGAAAAAAGAAATCGAAAAAATAAAACATAAAAAAGGCGAGAAAAGAGAGGATGCATGGGGAGCTGGACCACCCATCTACAAGAAGAGACAGAGAGAGATTAGATGAATTGAAAATGACGGAAGAGGACTCCAATTTTGATAATATTTTGCTTATATCGATGTTTGAGCCATCTCACGTGCTATGGTTTTTTAGGCATTTCCTTGGCCTTTCCAATCCCAAAAGCTCCTTCCCTTTCTATTCTATACAATTTTTAACCTTTCTTCTGTGGCGGTGGGTCAAACCCCACCGGAATTTTATAAAAAAGAAAAAGAAGCTGATGGGGAACTGGGATTGCCAAGTACACCAACTGGGTTTTTTTTCTTTTTTTTTTTTAAATATGATGCCTCTTGGAAGCAAAATGTCAAAAGCTATGGGTTGGTCTTTGGGAACTGCGGTTTGAAAAAGCTGAAGTTAAAAACAGCACCCTCCTCCTCCTCCTCCTCCTCCTCCTCTGTAACAGTAATGGGGGTTCTCCTTCGCCCCCTTCTCTTCTGTCTTCTCGTCCTTAACATCAATCTCTTCTGTTTTTATTGTTCTTGGAATCGGGCCTCTCTTTTTTTTTTTTACTGTTAACTTTGTCTTCTTCAGAATTCATCTTATTCAATGAAAAACATTCATATTGAATCTTTAATTATAAGGTATACCCATGTGGAGAAAATTAGATCTGAAAAAGTGAGCCTTTCAGCTATGTGGCCTTTTCAACCCTCCTAATTTTACGCCTCGTTTCTTCCAACCCGTTCATTTTCAATATCTATCTATCTACCGACCTTCCTACTCCCCAAATTTAATTTTCATATATAATTCTCTTCAATTTGATTTAAATCGATTGAATGCTCGTTTTAATTAATTATATGATCATATATAATTATATAATTATTTTATTAATAATTATAAATTAATTAATTAAAATTTAATTTATCATATAATTATAGATATTAATTTTATTATATAGTTAATTGACTGTGATCATGTAATTATTTATATTATTAATAAATTAATATGAGTCATTACAAGCGACTATAAAATTATAATAATTAATTATATAATTAACTATATTATATCAATTCAGTATGATTATAAATATGATTAATTCATGTGATTATATAATCATAATAAAATTAATATGATCCATTATAATCGATTATAAAATTATATCAGTTAATTATATTAATTTAATTATATAATTAATTATATTATATTAATTTAATATAATTATAGATATAATTAATTCAGTATGATCATATGACATAATTAAGTTAGAATGATCAATTATAATCGATTATAATATTATAATAGTTAATTATATAAATTTAATATAATTATAAATATAATCAATTCACTGTAATCATTTGACATAATCAAATTAATATGATTGATTATAATCGATTATATAATTATAGTCGTTAATTATATTATTTAATTATATAATTAATTATATTATATAATTATAGATAATTAAATTTAATTAAAATATGAGAAATTAATTAATTATGATTATATGACTAACTCAATTATATTTAACTAATTAAATATTAAATTAATTTATTATACTTATTTTAATATGACGTAATTAATTATAAAATAATATAATATTAATATTGAAATAATTTATATATATGTGTAGATTAATCCGTATATATATAAAAAAAATTCTGAAAAAGTCGAAAAGTCAATTTTCTTCATTAGTAAAAAGATTTTTTTTATATATTTCATATATTTTTTTAATAAAATAAATTAATAATACAATCTCACTTATAATAGTATACAATGTCCGATGATATTTCTCTAATGTTTATGCTGCTAAGTAGTTATATTTAGAATATAAAAATCTTATTGTATGATTTTTATTAAATACTACAAATAATTTGCATAATATCAATAATACTTTATATGGTTAATAGATTATATAATTTTATATTAATTTAAATTAAGAGATTAATTTTATAAGATAAGAATATAATATATGAGATGATTTTAAAGTTACATTAAATTGTCACATAGATTTTAAAATTACATTAATTGTCAAGTATTTATTTAATTATAATATTATTTTTTATCATAAAAATACATAATATTTAATTATAAATATATAATTAAATAAACATTTAATGATATATAAATTTGTTTTTTATTTTTTTATAAATTTTTAAAATGATCATAATTTTCTTCAATATCTACCGTTGCATTGGGATAAAATTGATTCGTACAATATTACTCATAATTTATTAAGCTAATATATATAATGGGTTGGAAAACAAGGGAAACTACGTCATTCATTTGAGAAAGAAGCATTGCAGCCTATTTACGGGGCCACGTAGTTAGCATGGGAGGATATTGTTCCGCTCCTCCTTGCCACATCCAATCTGATATTAAGAATTACGGTTTGAATTTTAGCAGTTTAATATAAAAATTTTATTTTTTATATAAATTTTTATGAGTATTGAATTTTGAATATTTAATTTAAAAAGCTACTGCATATCGTAATTTATCTCTTCATAAACTGTCGAATTGAAGCATGGAACCCCTAAAGAAAGGGGCTTCTTTTTTTTTTTTTTTTAGTATCTAAGCCTATGATCTATCTTTTTAGAATTATAGATAAGTAAATTCGAATTTAATCACTGTCAATAAAAGTGAGTATTGACTCTTGATATTGAATCCAACATGACTTATAAATCTTGATACTTCTCTCAAATAAATTACAAAACAATATATTACTCCCACCACTCGAATTTTTAATATATTATTATTTATTTCAAGTATTTATCGCTGAGCCATATCGCGGATTGGGCTTCCCTTTTGTAACTAAGGGAGGCCACCACTGCATAGTTGCTTTTTAATATTTAAAGGGTTAAAATTTCACAATTTGTTTCCTATAATAATATTGTCATTTAAATATAAATTATAATATAAAATTCAATTAACTATCAATTATTATAATATAAAAATTATTTCCATCTATATTTTGCTACATTACCAACAAAATTTGTTATGTCCATCATTTTTGTTCTCTCCTTTTTATCAGCAGAAAAAAGAGAGTATTTTTTTGATTTTTAATTATATAATAATATTATATTTTAATTTTAATTATTATAATAAAATTATTAATTTATTTTTTTAATAAAAAAGTAGATAATGTAGTGATTTTTTTGATAATTTATATTTTTATTGATATGGAAAAATTTTACGTCAATAAATAATATATTAATTAGGTTGAAAAGTACGCCTACATTTTAATAATTCATAATTAAAAGATTTGTGTTTCAAATTTCATTTAAAAAAATAATATTATTATATAAATCAGAATTCAAGAATAACTTGTTAAATAATTTCAAGACTTTACAAAAATGATTGTGATAATTATATAACTAATTAAATTTAAGAATAATGTATTAAATTGAAAAAATAGTCTCAAATATATATATATATATATATATATATATATATATATATATATATATAGCTATTAATTAATTAAATTATTATACTCATAAATATAATACGATGATAAATATATATTTAATTTTAAAAAATTTGAAATTTAAATTTATTTAAAAAAAAGAAGAAATTATTATTTTATTTTATTAAATATCGTGATTTTGAAATAAAGTTCAATATTTTTAAATGAAAATTTATCAACGGATTTATTTTTTTACATTTAATAGAGAAAATATATAGACATAATTTTCACTGTTTAGATAATTTATGTTCATTTATAATTAATTTAAATTTCTAAAATGATAATTTAATTAATTAATTAATTTAAAAAAAAAATGGAAGCAGGAAAGAGAAAAAGGGAAGTGGAGAGAGAGAAATAAATAGTGTAAATAAAACAAAAGATTAGGAGTACACAGAGAAAGGGGGTAAGTGTATAAGTACACAGCACAGCACAGCACAGGAGAAGAGATCATAGAAATGGCCGCTGTTTGAAGAAGTCAAACATGCAACGACGAACCATAAACTCTTTCATTTTTTTTTTATAAAAAACCATCCCCGACACCACCTTTCATGCTTCTTCTTCTTCTTCTCTCTCTCTCTGTTCAGTGTTTGATATTATTAACAAATCAACACTTCAATAAAAGACGCAGAGCTACCAGCCACCAGCATAGCCTCTACATTGCCTACCACCCTTTTCTTTATTTTTCCCTTCTCTTCTTGCTTATAAGTTATTTCTCTTTTTTATTATAATCATTGATAATAAAAAAGGATGAGAGATAGATAGGTTCATAGGAGGTCGTGTTGTGGTTTAGAGTGAGAGAGAGAGAGAGAAGAATCCCAACGCAGCTCGCTCTGTCTTAATCTTCACGCAGTTTTCTGCTTTGGATATGCCCTCTCCTTCCCTCTTCCATATATCATTGGTTGATGCTGCTGCTGCTGCAAGAAACTCTCCCTTTTACTATGAGGATCAAATATCTAACACTGGGTGCAGTTTCTGGATTTCTGTTGTTTGCTTTGTTTCTTGGTTCTGCTTCTACTGTTTTTCATGGCTGCCTCTGGGTTGTTTCTTGAAAATGGTGGTGATACTGACTTGAATGGAAGCAGCAGCAAGAACAATAGCAACAGCCCATTGTCAATTACCAACAGCAACAGCCATAGCAGCGAGACAAGTATAGAAGAAGAACCCGTAAGAGCAATCCAAGGGAAAGAAAAGATGGTGAGGAAGAGGATGGCCTGCGAGATGTTGGAGGTGCAAACAGGGAACCAGAACCATAGGTGTTATCGCAAGATCACCCCACTTCCAGAAGACAATGCTATTGGCTTTTGCTCCTCGTCTTTGACTAATATGATTAACCCAAACCCACCACTCCTCAACCACTCCACTATGACTAAGTTACCTTCTTCCACAAACTTGACCCCCATGACGTCAGGCGGGTCTGTGTCTGTGTCTTTGTGTGGGTTTCTATCCTCTACAGGGACACCCAACTTTTCTTCAAATGATACTCTTTCATCATCACCTCAGCCCCAGGCTCCAGCCGTTTGTGGCTTCTCTGGCCTGCCTTTGTTTCCATCCGAAACAGAGAAAAACCGAAACACTGCCGTTCCTCTCGTCATTACTACTACTACTAGTAATAGCACCCCTACTGCTCCTCCTGCTTCTTCCATGGAAGACCCTTCAGCCACTGCTTGGATTGATGGGATCATTAAGGACCTCATACATAGCTCTACCAACGTTTCCATTCCTCAGCTTATTCAGAATGTCAGGGAGATTATCTTCCCTTGCAACCCCAGTCTTGCTTCCCTTCTCGAGTACAGGCTCCGTTGCCTAGCGGAGCCGATACCTAATTATCCGGTGGATAGGAGGAGGAAGGAAGCGCTTCCTGCAAGGGACTATAGTAATCAAGGGCAAACCTCATCGGGGCTCACTCTCAATCTTGAAAATGTTGCTAGTTACCCTTCGTTGCCGGATTCTACTGCGGCTGTGGCTCCGGTTCCTACTGTCGTTAATCAATACTCTAGCTGGGGATCCACACAATCGATGGTCTGCCAAGGGATTAACCAGCAGCAGCAGCTACACCATCAAGTGCAGCTTCATCATGATCAGCAACAGCAGCAACAAGGAAGCCCCTCTTCTACTTCGGTTACACCACCTCTTCTCGCATTGAATCAAGGGCATCCACAACAACACGAGCAGGAAAAATCTTCATCAGCGGAAACAGAACAAGTAGCAACCACAGGGATAGTGTTGACGCCAACTTCAGTAGCTGCTGCTGCTGGTGGTACTAGCGCCCGAGAGAAAAAGGAAGAGTTGCGGCAGCAAAAGAGGGACGAAGAAGGCTTGCATCTCCTAACCTTACTCCTCCAATGCGCGGAGGCAGTCTCCGCGGATAATTTCGAGGAGGCGAACAAGATGCTATTAGAGATCTCGGAGCTGTCGACGCCTTACGGGACGTCCGCACAGCGAGTGGCAGCATATTTCTCCCAGGCAATGTCTGCGAGGCTGGTGAATTCTTGCTTGGGAATATACGCGACGCTACCATCAATACCGCTAAGTCACACCCAGAAGATGGCCTCAGCATTTCAGGTATTTAATGGAATCAGCCCTTTCGTGAAGTTCTCCCATTTCACGGCGAATCAGGCAATACAAGAAGCGTTCGAAAGGGAGGACAGGGTGCACATAATAGATCTAGACATCATGCAAGGGTTACAGTGGCCGGGGCTATTTCACATCCTAGCATCAAGACCCGGTGGACCTCCTTACGTTCGACTTACAGGGCTGGGGACCTCCATGGAAGCTCTGGAAGCAACCGGGAAGCGTTTGTCTGATTTTGCCCATAAACTGGGCCTTCCTTTTGAGTTCTTTCCGGTAGCCGAAAAAGTTGGAAATTTAGACCCAGAAAGGCTAAATGTCAGCAAGAGGGAGGCCGTGGCGGTGCACTGGTTGCAGCACTCCCTCTACGACGTCACTGGTTCCGATACCAATACGCTCTGGCTATTGCAGAGGTAAAAGATGAGTGTTCATTTTCATATTTAATGCTAGTTTCTATATAATGAACACAAGATCCCAGGACAAAATCTCCTTTTCCCTCCTTTTCTTTTTGCCCTTTTACTTATTTATTTATCCATTTCCAACATCATTTTCAATGCTCGTCATGATGGTTTGCTTAAAGTTCAAACTAGGCTGCCCCCATTTTATCCATTTGTTGTTGCTTAATCTTGCATTCAACTAATAAAGATGTTTTTTTTTTCTTTCTATAAAATTGTATGCAAGAATCGATATTATTATGTGTAATGAGGCTTAGATTCTTGTGGGTCATTAAAGTTCAAGCTTTTGAGCTTTCTGTTGCAGATTGGCACCGAAAGTGGTGACAGTGGTAGAACAGGACCTGAGCCATGCGGGGTCCTTTCTGGGTAGGTTCGTGGAGGCCATACACTATTACTCTGCGCTGTTCGACTCTCTGGGGGCGAGCTATGGGGAAGAGAGTGAGGAGAGGCATGTGGTGGAGCAGCAGTTGTTGTCCAGAGAAATACGTAATGTGTTGGCTGTGGGAGGGCCTTCGCGAAGTGGAGAGTTGAAGTTCTATAACTGGAGGGAGAAGCTACGACAGTCTGGATTCAAGGGCATTTCTCTAGCCGGAAATGCTGCCACTCAGGCCACTCTGCTTCTGGGTATGTTCCCATCCGATGGTTACACCTTGGTGGAGGATAATGGCACTCTCAAGCTTGGTTGGAAAGACCTTTGCTTGCTTACAGCTTCAGCATGGCGGCCGTTTCATGTTAGTACCACTAATGCAATGGCAGCGGCAGCCACCAGCATCCATCATCAATACCATCATCAGCAGTTTGCTACTGTGTAACAGCTATGGATCAGTGGGCTGAGAAAGTATGGATAATGGATGGTGGTAAGAGTTGAGATTAATTTCAAGTGAAAGATGCCAAATTTGATTGAATAGTTGCTTCATTGTGCTTAGATCATAGTAATTGTCATCTTCATCATTGGACATTGAATGTGAAATATCTCAGGAATTTTGATTTAGCATGTAAAGTACGAGAAAATCAAGTTGCTTGAAATTTGTTTTTGGAAGAAGAAAATGTGGGTTCAAACTGAAATAGTTGTAGGGTCCTGGAAGAACAGTTGTTGGCGTTGAAGAAGGTTTTTGAAAGCATTGATTAAAGAAGCTCAAATTTCCACAAAGAGAGAGAGAGAGAGAGAAAGAGAGAGAGACAAAGATCTGAGAAAATATGAGGCTGAGGTACTTAGTTCAGATAGTTGTAGTAAGGATTGTGTGTGTGTGTGTCATCAATGTCCTTTTAGATGATCACGTGAATATTTTTCTTTCTTACTTTTTCATTTTTCATCATCAACTTCTTCTTCTGTTGCTTCTGTTGCTGTTTTCTTTACTTTATTAGCATGTCCTTATTATATTGTCTGTCATCTTTTCAAATTCAATGGGTAAAAGATCTCAATGGATCCTCTTTTAACATAAAAGCTTCATAACTTCAAGGCTTAACTAAGTTTGTTTTTTCTTAGGAACTAAAGATTTTGCTTAATATAAATCCTCTGCATTCAGAAAATTTGGAGAGAAATGAATTTTGATTATCAACTTGATAATCTGCAGTTTCTTTTTTCAAGTTAATAGCTTTTAATATTTATACTATTTATTTGTAATAATTTTAAATATTTATATCATTTAGCATTTCAATTAAAATTAAAATAAGTTAATCAATTAGTAAAAATAATGACATTCTAAATAAGTTAGTTTAAAATATAATTCAATTAATAAGTTTTTAAAAAAATTAAATGATTTAATTGTAACTTTAAAACGATACAGTACTTAATTCTTTCTGTATTTCAATTCTCTATCTGAATAATGTGATGAAAATTATTATTATTTCCCTGTAAGCAAAGGGTAAGTAAATATTTAATCCTGTGTAGATTTCAATCTTTTAGTTAGGGAAAATTATGACTTACCCAAAAGATTTATAAATTTAGATTTCGTAAATAAATGATTATTTAGTCTAAATTAATCTTAAATTGCTGCTAATCAATGGTTATTTATTTATTTATTTCTCATTTCTTTTTAATTTCTTCGTATTTTCACTTTTACACATGTTTTTATTTTTATTTTTTTTATAATTTAATAGGATAATATGTCACACTTCTATTTTTATAATTTAAATATACCTCTAATTAAAAAAAAAGAAAAGAAAAAAAGAAAAACTGCAGCCTTTCCTTCTCTCTATCTCATGACCCAAAAAACAGTCCATTTAGACTCGTACGATAATTACAAGCGATCTAATGTGTCATTACTCTTATAATCAACTCACAAGCCTAATCAGTGACAATGTATTTGCTGCAGGCAACACCAGTATAGAAATGGATAAGAGAATTATTATTTTAAGAATTATTATTTTTCAAAATTCCACTTTTACAACTACTCCAAAATCCTTCTCAAAACCCCACCGATCTAAAAATCCCACTTCTGCAATTCCTCTAAAATTCAAATCATTAATCATCAAGATGACCAAATTATCCACCAAAAATCAATTGCCGAATAGGCAAAATTGTAAAATCTACTTTCTACAAAACAACTTCCTATCTCGATTTCCGCTTTTCCACAGCCAAAAAAGCAGCAAAAAAATAAGATACTGAATTTTTAGAGAGACGAAAGAAGAAACAAAAAAAATCACAAGAATAAGAAAAGAAAAAAAAGAGAAAAAAAAAAAGAAAAGAAAAAATAAGAAAAAAGAGAGAAAAAATAAGGCAGGAGAGAGGAGAGAGCCACCTCTCATGTGACAAACCACGTCAGTTTATTACTGAAAAATCAGCCAGATAATAAAAATTTTTATATTACAAAATTCAAAATTAAAATATTTTTATATTATATTTTGAAATTTAAAGACCGTATTACGAACTTCAAAATTCAGATATACTCTTTATAATTTATCTTTTAAAAACACTGCGGCTGATGCAGAATAACGTTGATCCACTTAGGAAAGCACTGCAACAGACAATTTGAATTTTATTTATCATTAAAATTTTAAAAATAAAAAGTGCTAACAAAAATTTCAGACCTACTTATTCTTCTAAACCATTTTCTAAATTCATACTCTAGTCCCAAATTTTCATTTTCATTGAGTTTTAAATGATTTATATTTTGATACATTTAATTTTTTTAATTATAAAACTATGAATTTATCTATTACTTTGAATTAGAAAAGATTTTTTTTTTTACATTTTATTTCTCATATTTTCTCCTATTTTCCATGAAAATGAAAATGAAAATTTCGGATCAACAATAATATAGTATGGCAACTGCATCAGGGTAAAACTGACAAGTCTAAGAAACCTGTAAACTATATCGATACAAAATGTAATGATTAGCAAGTGAATATTTTCTCATCATAATTCTATGTTCCAAATCATAGAACCTGAGAAATGAATTAATTTAGTATGACAGTCAAAAACGACTACTTGCTTTCTCATCTCATCCATCATTTACATTACGAATGCTCACTCAAACCTTCTGCATATAAACGTAAAGGCGCACCTTTTCCTTGCACGTGATTATTGTGATCGTCAAGCATTCGCGTCCCACTAAATAAGAGGCAGAGATTGCTGTTGTTTTATGTCATTCCTTGAACCAGTAACTGCCATTTCATACAGCAATCCTCCATGCTTGGCAACTCTAGTCATCAGAAATCCCTTCTGCTTTGCTACAAAATATAAAATATTCATCTTTTTTCTTTTTATTTACCAAAAAAATAATCAGAAGGGTAAGTATACTCTGTCGCCAGCTGCCCAAAAAATAAAATAAAATAAACATCTACACATTCATGATTCTCGAGCCTATATTTTTTCAGAAAACATGACCACCTAACCAATGACTGTCATTGATTTACATTGCACTCTTCTAAGATATGATCATCTCTGTTTAGAAAACTTCTCCAATAGCGTTTATACTTTGGGATTCCTAGTTCCAGCCAAGGTTTCATTATTCCATTATAGTGCAATACTGCAGTATTCTTAATGACTTGCACATCAAGCCCATAATCATGACCCATTCCTGACAAAACCCACATGTTATCAAGAGCATAAATTTGGTCCTGAAAGGTAAGCAAGCTTGCACTCAGTGCAGAAACTTCAATTGATTGCGTCAGCTTGCTGACCTGCTTTCCACAGAAGAGATGAAACAAACAAATGAGAACGTCAAATCGCTACTTAATCTTTTGACCATTTAAGAAACCAAACTGCATTGTGAAAAATAAGGACAAATTTCTTTGTCTAAAAGGAGATGGTGTAATTAGAGATATGCAAGTTGTTGTCAGACATGATATGGAATGAAACAAAATAAATGTTTAATTGTACATTAAAGAAATGGTAGAATTAATAAGTCACCTGTAGTCCCGATTTCCTGTAAGTTTCCGTGAGATCCAGCTCTCTCCACCTAACAAGGTCAATTATATTTAATCCAGACATCCAAATACAAGAATTTTTATCAAAGCTATTTCCACCCAAATAACTGGTAAGCTGACCCAACCGCACTGAACACAATTGCAAAGCGCCATTTACTTTCCCTCCCATGTTGAGATTCCATAAACTGGACAAGTCTTGCTGCACAACAACATCATCATCCAGAACTACAACTTTCTTCAAGTTCTGGAATATGTATGGAAGAAGATAGTGAGCATGAGAAAAAAGAGATACGTATTCTGTTTTTAGATTAGTTGCAGATGGACTATCAACACCAAGAAAAGAAATGTGAAATTCTACAGGCAAGGACATCCTTAACAAAGATGCCTTATCATGATAGTCTAGGTCAAGATGTTCAATGTTCAACACTTGGATTGAGGCTTCTCTATAAGTATTCCTGAAGAACCATAACTTCATTGCAAAATAATTTTGTTGATCTGTCAGCACATGAAAAACCAGATTGCCACTATCCTGCAGCGATCAGTATGTAGAATAACCCATTAGTATTAATATCTGAACTTACAGCCATTTAATAGTGAAAAGAGCATAGAAGAAGAATAGAACATACTCTTGCATGTTTAACAGTTGAGTTGATAACAACTGAAGATGCAAGTATATTATTGGAAAATATAACAAAGTGATGCAAGGTTGGATCTGAAAATTTTTCAGATGGAGGGGGTTCCACATCATGTAAAGAAGAATTGAAATATTCAACAGTCAGTTTCATAGATAGACAGTGATGACTCTTTGGCATGGTTTGAACAGCAAGCTTATAGAGAAATGCACTCTGCCTCATATGAAAGTTTGCTTCATCATCAGTCATATCAAGTATTTGTCTCAATTTCTTGTCAACATTATGACATTCCACGGGGAATGTTTTAGCTTTGGCTATTGCAGCTTCCATCTTCTGTAACTTCAACTCAATTCTGATAAAAACAGGGAATAATGATTAATCTACATGGGTAAAAACTAAGACATCTTATTCTGCAAGTATTAGATGAATCAGACAAATTGTCAACAGTCATAACTTCAATAAATCTACCACAAGAGAGAGCCAATGTATCAAGGACAAGAGCTTAGGTAATTTGTGCTTGGTGGAAGATGGTTGGTTTACATCAAGATATCTTTAGCATTTCTTTTCCTAGCAGGTAGGACGAAAAATACACATTCACACCATGAGGCATTTTTAATCTTTCTTTTCATAGCAGGCAGCATGAAAAAAGGATTCTCAAGGTGTAAAAACAAACCCCAAGAATCAACAAACACAAAAATTCTTTAATCTTTCTTTTCAGAGCCGGTAAGCATGAAAAATAAGCTTCTCAATGTGGTAAAACCAAAACCTCAAAAAAGAAAAATACACAACAAAAGTCTAGGATGAACCCTTTAATTGCCAAAATCAGTGCACTTCTACATCACTGCATATAATCAAAATAGCTTTGCCGTGTGTAATGGTCATAGAAGAAATAAAGCTTGCTTTTAGGAAAATGAATATATGGTGAAAATATGTTCAAAATTTATATATTTTCCATTCCAAGTTGCAATGTAAACGCAACTCCTAATGCTGGACCTAACATAAGAGAGCCCAGAAAATGGAAATCAAAATATGTCCTTAGCAAATTTTCAACAAAGGGGTCCTTTCAAAGACCTAAACTCAATGCATATGCACATAGCAAAAATTTTATCACAGATGCTATAATTTTATAGCAGAACCAAATGAGCAGCATACAGGAGGTTTGCACCTTTTTTATTTTATTTGCACTATCTGAATAAAATTTATTGATATGGGATTGGTTTGAATAGAGTTGAATGGAGAAAAGGATTCTAATAGCTGAACTCAACTAATTTGGGATTAAAGTTTAGTTGTTTTTATGTTTGTTCTCTCAGTTGTGAAAAAAAAAAGTGGATACACAACATAATTCGTGATGAGTTTTCATTCCTGTTTTGGTGGTAATCTTGAGCAAAACACAATAAAGACAAATTATGATACTTTTGCGGCACACATGCATTGCTTTCTATTTTTTTAAAAGAACAAAACGTACAAATGGGAAACAACCAAACCAAATACATGATATCTACAGGGATCATTAATTCTAGAATCATAATCTCAGCATATCATTGTGTTGCTACCTAGAGCAATTAACCATGATTAACAGATTGCATGATTAAAGGACAGAGACATCACTCAAACTTGCAGTCACTTACAGTGATGGAAGATCAGCATCTGTTGTACTTTCACTAAGAATGCGTTCAAAATCTTGAATATTTTGTTTCAATTCTTGAGACAACTTGCTCTGTGCAGGAAGTTTGGCAATACTTGGAAAATATGATCTAGCAACAAAAAGCCGGTCCTTTAATTTCTTCACCATAGAATCCTTCATGTCTTCTCTATTTTCTTTGCGCCATTTGCAGTAACTGCCGAATCTCAGCTCACATAATTTTTCACTGACCTCACCTACATTTTTGGTGGATTCAGTTACTTTTGTTGGAACACCTTTATCGTTATTCTACAAAATATTTATTAAAAAAAAGATTAGTCTTCAAAAGCATCATTATTAACTAACACACTTTTCAATAAACAACTTGAAAATCCCACTTAATGCAACATACATTTCCAATAGAAAGTGCATGCGGCAAAGGATGTGGAGCCACTGGGGTACCTGGACATAGTTTGGAAAAAAAGGAATAAGTCTATAATGTGCCACAATCATCAAAACAACACTTTGAGAAAACGAACTTGAGAATACCTCTCTGTTGCTGTGGGTCATCATGCTTTATGCTTGTAGTGCTACTGACATTTCTTGCTTGACTTGTATAATTTCTTGCTTCATTCATATGCTTTCTTAAAGCAACCTGGCATGAAATATAAGAAAACAGGTCGGGTTAAGCATAATTTTAGATGCCTTAACTGCAGATTCAAAAGAAAATCATGAAAAGGTATCAGAAGCTCTTTGTTGAGAAAAAAAAAAAAGGTATTATAACCTGCCACCAAATTTATAGGTATCTCTTCCTTGTGTAAAAAGTAAGCATGAAACGAGAGACTCATTCAAGATTGAAAAAAATATTGCATAACCATCTAAAGAGTCAAATAATGATCATTAAGAAGTCTAATACAAGGAAGGGAAAATGTTACAATTCCCATGGGATCAGAAAAGCCAATTGCAAATTCTAATTTGAGATTCCTTATAGGTGGCTGCAGATAAGGGTTCAAAATTTGCATTGAACCAACCATAAAAAGTCCATATTCGACAGAATGAAAGGAATGACATTTTTTGCCCCAACAATTGATAAGCAACTATAACAATGGAAAAAGAAAGTGTAAAATTGAAAATTTACATCCTATATCTTTTGCTATTACATGAAATGGGGTGCAAAATGGAAGTACCACTAACACATGTAAAGCATTTCAAAAGAAGAAGAAACAAAGAAAAGAGTGTGGGAAAGAAATGCTATTATAGGTTGCTAGGGTGATTATGGTATCACATAAAACTTAAACAGAAGCCTTATCTGGTGGATATTTTTTAGTTCTCCATGTTACTGAATAGTCTAAGCCAAAGAACCTTCCCAAAGAATTATTTTTAAGAGTGGCATTCTTATTATTCTTTTTCTTTGGATGTCCTCTTTCAATTCCTTCCCATTAAACTACTCCAGCAAAAGCAACATTTTAAGAGTCAATGGTCTGCCTTAATGTGTTATATGCATTGTCATAGTCAGCATGAGTAACCAAATAACATCAAGTCTACATGTTACAAAAGATAATCTATGTTTTTCACACAATATATGAGCACTGACTGAGAAAAGATTGTAGAGAACGAATTCAATAGAGATCATACCCACCATTTTACAATATGCAAAAAAAAACAACATAAGATATATGTCAAATTTAAAAGATGTCATATGCATCATACATTAGATTGAATGCTAAGCAGAAAAAGAAATACACCTTATTTTAAAGGGCTATGTTAGCTAGGAAACATGCTGATTGAGGGTTCATCCCCATGACATATAATGTGGTGAGTGGTGCACTCATAGAGAAAGTAGATATTGAACTTAAGGGTTTTGTTTTCTAGTGGAACAAAGTGTTATGTTCTTATTCTTGTAATGCATTTCTTAGAAAGGGAATGCATTCCATTTCAAAAGAATAGACGCTTTAATCCTTATTAAACCAGAATCAAGCCCCTGTTTCTATAGCTTCAGTGCTTCACATAACCTAAATGCTAGGGAAATCCCAGCCATGATCTGCAAATCAACAGAATAACAAATCTAGTCTACAAACTCTTAGCCACAGAAGGCTCTATCTCCTAATGTTTGCTTTATGTTTTCACAATTATAGAATAATAAAATTGATTATTGTGTATTGACAAATGGTAAAGTATAGTCAAGGGTAGTAAGAAAGCAAACAGTATTAGTTACTAAGCTCTTTGTAGTATGGTGTGTTTAGTTGAAACAATAACAACGGGAACAACTAAGCCTTATTCCCAAACTAATTGGAGTTGGCTATATAGATCATTTGTGGCCATTCAACTTAGTTAGAATGTGTTTGGTTTGATGCATGAAGCAAAAATCTTTACGAATCATCACTCTCACCACCATTGGTACAGGATAAAAAGCATTTGGTTTCTTTAACAATTTAGAATTTTATTTAAGAGAATGCAGAGGTATTCAAAATATTTTGATATTACTTTAGGTTTTTCTTGTTATTTCTTTATATGTAGAAGGATTTCTTATCAATCTTAACAGTTTTTCACAACTAAAATAAGTTATTTCACCTATATGCCACATAGGTGCAAGAATGAGGCCTGAAAAGTTGAAACATTATATCTAATTATCCACAAATTGAAGCACGTGATGATTCAGTCTCACCTTTTACAAAAGAATGAAAGAAAGAAAGAAAGAAATAGAGAAATCACTTTCAAACCTCTAGATTTGGAAGGGTTGGCGCAAAATGATCAATAATTTCTTGTATATTTGATTGGTCCCTCTACAAGTTTAAAAAATGAATGAATATAAGGACTATCACTAACAACTTCATCTGAAAAAGAAAATGACAATAAAAATAAGACTTGCGTTTGCTTCTCAGATAGGATGAAGGGAAAAAAAAAAAAAAGAAAAAGAAAAAGGAAAATGAAGTGAAGCTTTCAGAAAAAGTTCAAAGCTGTTAGTGAGGCATTCATTCAAAAATGAAATACCTTATGATGGATCAGACGAGTGCCGTGATCAACTCTAGCAACATTCTAGTTTCAAATAAAAAAGGACAACGAAAACAGAATGTATGAACAAAGTTGCTATAGTATCAATTTTGTAAGTTAGAAAAAACTTAAAAAAAAAAAAAAAAAAGATTAAGCACTCACAGAAGCCGAATCAGAACTAGAACTTGGCCGATCAGAGGCGTATCCTGCAAAAGTGGAGAAGGGCAAAAAATACAAGATAATTGATAAAGAAATCTGAAGTGCATTAAAGTGAGGAATTGCATCGCATTGCAGTTAGGTCAGGATCTAAGAAGCATAAAGAGGGGAAAGCAAAAGCAGAAGCAAATTAGGAACGGATCTAAATCTAGAAACAAAATAGAAAGTTACCAGAAGAGTGAAAGCCATTGTAGAGGCCGAGCAAGAAGAAGAGGGGAACAAGCATAGAAAGGAGGACAAGGAAAAGAACGCCAATAACGAGACACCTCCATCGCCTTTTCCCGGGATAACCCCCGGTTCCGCCTTTCATTTCCCTCCTCCGCCCTTCTCCAAACTCCGGCGAATGCTGGGATGTCAGGGAGAGGAAAAAGCGGAAGACGAGGAATCAAATGGAAGAGAGCAGTGAGGAGTGGTGGTGGTGGTGTACATTTGGTAATTATATTAGAAATTGCATTCCTCCGTAGGAGTCTTAATCTTAATCTTAATCTTTGCTTTTCATTGCCCACACAAACTCTAACTCTCTCTCTCTGAGAATGATACAGACAGATACAGATACAGTTGGGGTTAGATTTGCATATGACGCCAAAATTATTCAATTTTTTATCATTCTTTTTTAAACTACGAAAAACCTGATATTTGTTGGTCTCTGATTTTTGCTTGACGAATCGTTTCTGGTTTACTTTTTTTTTTTTTTTTTTAATCTTTGAGGCGCATTGTGTCAGGAAGCAAGATTCTCCAGGGACTATTTGGTAAGAAATTGGAAAATTATAAAATAATCCCTGGTAAATCTTGCCCCTGACACATTGCAACCATCTCTGAAATTCACTAATTAATTTTATTTTATTTCAATAAAATCTTTCATTTACTTATTTTAACTTTAATCAGGAAAACTAATAAATAATTATAATTATAAACGATTTAAATATTTAAAATTATAGAACTTAAATAAAATAAATAAATATTTTATAATGGTTAACCATTTAATTGACATGAAAAATTAAAATTTTTAATTTTATATATATGGAAACTAATAATATTTTTTTAAATTTAATGATTTTATAATACAATAACAATAAAGTCTTAATCCCAAATAAATTGGGGCCGGCTGTATGAATTCTCTAAATTACAAATAAGCTCATTTAATGATTTTATAATAATTTTTAAAATTTTTTTTTATTATAGTACATCTTATAGAGTTTAAATATAATTATAAAAATAAAAATATATTTAAAATAAACATATAATTCATTTTATAGAGTTTAAATATAATTAGGAAAATAGAATTATGAAATGTTATATAAAATAAAATATGTAATCTTAATAATATAAATAATATTATAATATTTAAATTATTTATTAAAAATTTATGATTATAAAAATATATATAAAAATGAATAAAAAAATGAGAAAAGGTATTTTGAGAAAACCCAATATATATAATTATATATGTAAGCGGATTTCCTTACATAATTGATAAATAAAATTTTAAATATTATATATTTTAATAAATATAATTATCAGTAATTAATAAAAAAGTTAATTAATTGATTAAATACAATAGTTGATAAATCATAAATTTTAGTAGATAATTGTTTAATATAAGAAATCTAAACATAATCATTTAAAGAATAATCAAAATAAAAAAGTTTCATAATTTAATAAAATTAACTATTATATTTAAAAAAAAATGCATTTGATAAGTGTATACCTATTTCATCCTAGAATGTAGAATCAGATAATATTTTTTAAAAAATTGATAAAATTAATCATTCCCTCATCATTTTAAATTTATTTATGAATAAATTACAGTTAATAAAAAATAAATTAACTACTTAATTTAACTTTTTTTTTGTAAAATAACTTGCTTATGTAATTATATATAATATTGAATCATTCAATTGAATTTCTACCTTCTCCACCACAACTTACTTATAATGGACCTTATAATAATGCCAAATGGTTTTTTTTTCCTAGCAGACATATACATACATGTGTAACATAAGCATAGAAAGAGGGAAGATCTTAATGGGAAAGCATTTGAAGCTACTTGGGCTCAACTTTTGCCGGAAGTGAGTAATCTCCACTATAGTCGAAGGCACTGTAAGGGTGTCTAGGGGCTACTCTTGAGGCTCCAAAATCAGTTGCAGATGAAGAAGCTGAGGTTGAGTTTGTGTTCATTCCATCATCTTGTAATATAGTTTCTATTGCCTTCACCACTTCACTCATTGTTGGACGTTCTGCAGCTGATTCTTCCAAACATTGCATTGCCAACTCAAGAAAACTCCCAAACCCAAGAAGATTTCCGGAGTTTCTAATGGCTGGATCCATTAGTTCCCTCAATCCATAGTACTGTTCATTTTTGTCCATCACCATTCGAACTTCACGTACAATGTACTTTCCTCTCTCAATTGGTTGCTTAGCAGTTATCAGCTCAAGCATTACCACACCAAAGCTGTAGACATCACTTTTTTCTGTTAATTGTTGAGTCGTATAATATTCAGGATCCATATAGCCCTGCAAATAAAAACCAGTTTGCATATTTATTGGAAGATTTTGCTCGAAAGTAAAATTAGAGGGTCTGCTTGCCGATGTTGAAAATACTCACCAGGGTGCCCTTAACTTGTGTTGACACATGCCCTTTGGAACTGTCTGATACCAGCTTTGACAGGCCAAAATCAGAAACCTTTCCGGTTAAATTTTCATCCAGCAGTATGTTGGAGGACTTGATATCTCTGTGGATTATAGGAGGATCTGCAAGCTCATGTAGGTATGCTAGTCCTCTAGCTGAACCAAGGGCAATGCGCAGTCTCCTCTTCCAATCAAGATGAATGCCAGATCTCCCTACAAAGCATTTTGTGCAAATTACTAATTCAACGTTTATGTGATTACTAAAGGAACTTTCCTGGGTAACCATCTCTTTTTTCTTTTTCTTTTTCTACAACATATGCCAATATTGTTTATGACTAGTAAAATACTGAATATGTAGAGCAGTGTTCTCAATTTGGAGGCACAGCTAAATCGAATTGGACATACCTGACAGGCTTTCCCTGAGTGTTCCATTGACCATAAATTCATACACCAGCATCTGTTCTCCTTGTTCAAAACAAAAACCCACAAGGCCAACAAGATTCTTGTGATGTACTCTTGATAGTAACTCAATTTCATTCTTGAACTCAAGCCTGCCTTGCATTGATCCTGGCTGAGCTCTTTTAATTGCCACTCCTTGTCCTTCAGAAAGCATTCCTCTATAAACCTGGAGAGAAAGTATAAATAGGTAAACCAGCTCAGTAGCTTGAAGCAAATTTCATTTATCATGACCAAAATCTTGGAGATTTACCTTGCCATAGCCTCCAGAACCTATCTCATTACTTTCAGAGAAGTTGTTAGTGCACTTCTTAAGTTCAGCATAAGAGAACCATCTTGCTCCCTTCAACTGTGGTGCTCCTCCACTTGCCTTTACACTTGGAGCCCAAGAAGCTGGAATTCATAATATATGTCAAAATATTTCCTTAGGCCAGGTGTAGTTGTGCCTAATTTATTGAAGGCAATAATAAAGGTCTCCTTTGTTACTTACCAGATGCTCTACTTAATCCAAGTGCATTTTCTGAGCATTTCTTTCGCCGAATGACATATATCCCTACTCCTACAAGGCCCAGAACTAGAAGGGCACACCCAATTCCAATCTCAACAACTGCGATAAAGCTAATAGAAGTTCCTTTATCTCCATCTGAAACATGTTTGTTTGTTCTTATCAAGTTATCATTCCAAATGGTAGCGCATAAACTACATTCATAAATAAAGAAGAGATGTATAAGTTACCTGGGAAAGCGTAAGGAGGTGCAACAAAAAAATAGGGTCCAAAATCTCTGGGAGGCTTGTAGGTTTGATTACTCAAGTCAAACCCAATCCTCATAATTTCAGTCCTATTAAAATATTTTCCATTAGGGGGAAATAGTGCAAGCTGCACCTGAAGATAGTCATCAACATTGAAATGGGGGTCATGAAGGAAAACTGAACCAGGAGGGAGGTCCAATTTTACCCAAAGGCTCATCTCTAGTGATTGAAACCTTTTCACATCAGATGTGTCCTTGAAGAAGGGTGCTCTGAAGTACAATGTCCCTTCATAAGGAATGACACATTCACATCTCTGAGGGCTGAGCTTCTGTCCATCAGGACATTGTTTGTTTCCACATTTAGCCAGGGTGGTGGAATAAGCCTTAGCAGTTGGCTGCTGAAATTGACAGTAATTGGTATTTGGGAGAGCAGAGCACACAGGGTTTCCTTCAAGTCTGATTACAGGATCTTGGTAAGTGGAAGACACAAACAATGCAATTTAATGCAAATTTTAGGTCGATGAACTTTCTTACATTAGTTTACTTGTCTGTTCACTAGTTATTGTCACAGAGGAAATGTTATTGTTCTGCAGATCAACGAGTTGAAGTCTTGGACCGATTATTTCGCCCATGTCCAGTTGGCCACTGAATGCATTGTTTTTCAACAAACTGCCAAGGTTTTAGAATAAATTTATTTTTGGATCCAGAAATTTGTTGGTAAGCTCAATTGATATTCTGTACTCAAAATTAAACTCACACTTTCTCTATCTGCTGGTAACTGAAGATTTTTGATGGTAAAGTCCCTAGAAGCGATCCGTGTTCTATAACCCTGCATACCATTCTGATGAGACTAAACAAAATCCTATTGATTTTTTAGATGTTTCATTTTCTGACCGAATGAGGACTTACAATGTGGTCAGTGATGGTAAGTTTGAGAACCATGCAGGAGCTACTGATGGGACAAAAGAGTTGCTGCTAAGGTCGCTGAGAAGATGGAGCATTGATCAGGATTCATAAAAATGACAAAGAATAAGTTGAAGACAAGTAAACTGGAAGATAACTTATATGGAATTTACTCACATATAATTAAGGCTATTCATTCCATTTAAGTTCGGTAAAGGGCCTCTCAGCTGATTATGTGCTAAATTCCTGAAAGAAAGTGCAGTATGTCAAGGGAGAAGTTAATCACGAAAAATAAGTTCGAACCAACTACAATCTATGTATTGTTATAGTATTTATATGTGCATGAACTTTTCTACAAGTACTCACAATAAGACGAGGTTTGTGAGGTTGTTTAAATTTGTTGGGACTTCTCCTGTTAAATCATTTCTATCAAGTCGACTGCAGTAAATCACATTAGTCAGGATTGCAGTAAATTCTATGGAAAGGACAATTACTTGAAGAAAACGTTTAGCCAATGAAAGATGAAACTGAGGCTTAGTTCACTCACAGAACCTCAAGGGTCTGAACTTCTCCTAATGAATCTGGGATAGTTCCATTAAGTTGATTTCCGTCGAATAATCTATTTGTTAAAGAATCAAAACAAATTTGAATGAATTACCTCCCCACCTCCCAACTCTAAAAAAATGGAGAGGGGAAAAAAACCTCTGGGTGGTAGTCAAACTTACACATGTATTAATACCATATCATAGCTGAAAAGTTCGGGGGGAATGGGACCTGAAAGCTTGTTCTTGTCGAAATGGCTGCAAGTTCACAGAATGTAGCTTAAGTTCTCAATGTTTAGCTAACCATATGGTGCATATGAGTATAGTTGATTAATCTCCACTAATATTTCATAATAGAAGGGGCTGGAAATCTGTACTTACAAGTGTTTAGCCTTTCGAAGGAGGTCCAAGCCTGGGGTGAAGGGTGTTGAAACTGGGATCGGTCCTGTCAATTGATTATCTGCCAGGTCTAGCCAGTAGACTTTGGAGAGTTTTCCCAAAGAGGGAGGGATGTTGCCTGTCAAGTTGTTTGAGTTGAGGGCCCTGTAAATAATGATGGTGTTGAATAAATTGAAAAATATATAAAACTTTCCCTGTTCATTCACATGATTGGTTTACTGCTTATAGAACTCTTACAAGAAGTATAACTCAGGAAGATTGCCCAACTCATTCGGAATACTACCAGTGAAGCCGCAGCCAGCAAGGATTCTGAAAGATGAAAGAAAAAGATGCATACGGGAGTTCTAATCATGGACGAGGTCAGGTATGTGGAAAACTAGATCAATAGAGAATTGTAACTTAATGGATCTTACAGGATGTTCAAATTTTGCAGATCTCCTAACCGCGGAGTTAGAGATCCTGTGAGGTTTTTGTTATATGACAGGTCCCTGTAATGAAATAGCCTCACACAACTTGAATTTTGAGATAGAACAGAGCATAATTGCATATCATTCTAATTCAATTATAACTTGGAATCTCTCAAACTTGTTTCTGTTGTATATTTTTTCCAAGTCAAGGGAAAGGAGAAAGGAATTTACAGTAATGTCAACTCGGTCAATCCCCCAATATCACCAGTTAGCTTCCCTTTGAGGCCCATGGTTGATAACGACCTAAGAGGTGGGAAAATAACATGATACTTAGTGTAAAAAGTGCTTCAAATGATAAAAGAAAGAACATAAATAATCAAGATGATTGTTGAGATCAGGATGGAATTCTGTGTGACTCACAATGCAGTGACCCTTGAACCCTTGCATTTAACTCCTTCCCATGGTGTTCCACATGGATCTCCACTGCCCCAGCTCGGTGGAGCATTTTGCCAGGCGTCTTTCAGGGACTGCAGAACTGCAGCTGCATCACCAAAAAGAAAAAGAAAAACATCAGGTCGATTCTCAAACGATATGACTCCTTATAAGATATCCATTTTGAATGTGGCTCCAGGCCTGAAGATGCTCTGTAGAAACAGAAATAAATTTTGATTTGGACGACAGTTCTCATAAAACCTATAAAGACCCCCATAGATTTTTTCCTCCAAGTTATTGCAAGTCTGCGAAAGACTATCACACCACCGCACATTCTCCAAACCAATTTGGTAATAGCGGGAGTGCTATTTTATTAATAAAGTTCATTTATTGGACTTTCCTGGAAAAAAAATGCAACCATACAGTAGTGATACTAATGATAGTACAAAAAAGAAATCTACATTTGATCAAAACAAAGAAGATTGGCCAATTACCATCATGAGGATCTGTAAATGAAAAGATGAGATGAAACCCAGAACTAAAGAAAACCAGAAAGAAGAGAAACTGGAAGGCTGCAGCCATGGGAGTAGGTTATTGCTACAGAACGTTAAACCAAGAACTCACTAAACTAGAGACACGAAAGCCAAAGGACCTTCTAGTGGAAAACTAGAACCAGAAATGCCAGCCCAACTCATTTTGCTGAAAGGTTTAGGTGGGTGAGGAAGAATAATTGCAGTATAATGACTTTGTCATTGTGGGTGAAAACAAATTCGTGAACAAACCAAAACGAACGTAAGTATTGACTTGAGCTTCTTTCTATCTAGTTGTTTTTGTCTTAGAGGTGACTATAATAGCTGTCCATCACCATTCATATCGCAATTAGTAAACCCATCTTCATTATCATCATAATCAACATTATCATCATCATTATCATCTAAATCTTTCTTTTGATCACTGCAATAACTCAGAGGTGAAACTTAATGCTATTATTTCACTCTTTTCATATTAATGATGCTAATTATAATTCACATAATGTTATAATTTTTTTTGTATTATTTAATATTTAATTAACCTTAATTACAATTTTTGAGTTCGAGCATTGTATGTGTATTATTTCTAATATTTAGAGCGCTTTACTTTTTAATAAATCTACCAAGAGCATATCTAAATTAAATAATTTTTAATAAATAATAAATTAAAACATAAAATATACCTAATTCATCCAAAATGTTGATAAAGAAATATGAAAATTAAGAATTTAGGAAACAAATATAATTATTTTTGTTTTTCTAATCCTACAAAAGTCTGACACCCATTGATTGAATGCCAAACTTGTGAAGAAGATTGTAAACATTAAAATTTTGAATCTTAAATATCTTTATAAAAAGTTAGATTCCAAATTCATTTTCTCATTCTTAACTTTTCAGCTATAACTTCTATAAAACTGTAATTGTTTATTTTTTTTATATACTGTCAATTAATTAACTATAAATTTTAAAATGGATATAATTCAACATTGAAACTAAATTAATTAAATAAATAAATAAAATTTTTTATTCATTTTAATTAAATGGTTTAATTTCTGATTTAATTTTAAAAAGATTAAATTTATTTATTTAAATCAATTGTTTTTTTTTTATTTTTTTAATTAAACTAACATAATTTTTAAATTTGAATCGAAAGTGTACCGAGTTAAGTTAAAAAATGGTAAAAAATAAGGAGGGTGCGGAAGCTGACAATGTACTGAAGAAGATGAAAAGGTGGGGAACGTTGTACATACGATTCACACGTAAATGAATTAAAGCACAATAATCAATTAAAGTATACGATGTGACAAAAAATATTGAAAATCAGACAATGGGGATTTACGTTGTAACGATCCTCGACATTGACATGCAATGCAACAAAATGAAATGAATTGTTTTTGCTTCCTTCTCTCCCTCCTCACATTCCACACCTACTTATCATAATTTTCTATTTATTTTTTTATATACATACTTGAGAACTTATATTTTTAATATTATTATAACTAATTTTTTTGAATTAATTATTTAGTATTTAATTTGAATTTAAAATAATTAAAATTCTTAAAATATAATAAATTAAATTTAAGCTATTTAAAATTAGAATCAATTCAATTAATTTATATACTATTAAAAGTCTACAATCGCTTGCTTTCTCCTCTTCCTTATGCTTTATAGTCGTCTCTATAATATTTTCCTTTTTCTTTCCAAACATGCAAATCTATCTGTACTGCAGTTGCCCATCACTGGACAAAAGGAAAAAATATATATATATATATACCTTTCTTTTTCCCTTCCTGAGAGGCTAATTGAATGAATTATTATTTTTTAATCAGGATTACAATAACAATAAAGACTTAGTCTCAAATTTTAATTAGGGTTAGTTAGATTTAATTATGGTGTTGCTTATATAAAAATGACATAATTTAATTAGTAATGGGCTCAGCTTCTTTTACCTCTTTAATTTGCAAGACTCCATAGCTGGAGCCTTATCCAGCCCATTCCATACAGTTGAAATATATTAATTATTAATAATTAATTTATTTTTTTTATTTAACAAGCAAAAATTTAGTTCTAAATAAGTTGGGTTCATCTGTATGAATCTTCTAACAAATAAGTTTCTGGATAATATCCCAATCACACGCCTTAAACTCCTTCCATTACTCGAATTTTACGCCTCTATTCAAGTCTATTGCTAATTAAATCCGTATTAATATTTAAGGCTCGTAAGTCTTTATCTATTACTACTTTTCAAATTATTCTAGGTCTACCTCGATCTTTTTTAACTACGTCAATCACCAGGTTCTTCCCCTTGCGAAGCATTGAAAGTTCTCCGTAAAACATGCCCAAACCATCTATTTTTTTTATTTAAATCTTATAAAAATTAAAATAAGTTAATTTTATAAAAAAAATAGAAAATATTTTGAATGAACTTTGTTTATAAAAATAAATTGATTAATTGATTGATTATTTTTATTTCAAAATTTAAATATATTTTTTAAAAAATTAAAATATTTAATATAATTAAAGGATTTCGGTTTAAATATTTTATTTTATTTTTTATTTTAAAAAATAAATACCTATTTTTTTAATTTAATTTTGTAATAAATCATATGAATTGTCAGAGAGAAAATAAATAACAGCAATCAATAAGTTGTTATTTTAGTTTTTTTGTTTTTTTCTAAATAAAAAAGTAACAGTAAAACCTTGAAAACTAGAGAAGGCTCAAGCAGCTTGAGCCTTCCATATCTCTCACTAACTGCAACATTCCCGTGCGGTCATGGCCACAACTCTGCAGTGGCGGCAGGCACCGCTTCCTTTGCGCCTCCAGAGGCGTCCGATTCCCTGTTGCAACGCAGTCACCGTGCGTGCCTTCCAGCGCAACGACTTCGACAGGTTCGCTAGAAATGCCTGGCGCTCCGCTAACGATGGCTTTG
The DNA here is from genome assembly GCA_948266635.1 of Cnidoscolus chayamansa. Classification (NCBI taxonomy): domain Eukaryota; kingdom Viridiplantae; phylum Streptophyta; class Magnoliopsida; order Malpighiales; family Euphorbiaceae; genus Cnidoscolus; species Cnidoscolus chayamansa. Next base: position 8,722 of record CAOGCB011575376.1, on the reverse strand, counting down.
AGCAGTTCATATTTGAGGCCAAGAAGACCGCAGAGCGTATTGACCGCCAATACTCCGTCTCTCGCCGCCTTAATTCTGTCGCCCAATCTGCCGGTGACCGCTTCCGTGAGATTGATAGGGAGCTGGAAATTGGTGTCCGGTGGCGCACATTTTCAATGGATTTCGTTAGAAATTGGCCTAGGGTTTGTTCTTTTATGCTCTATGCTTTTGGTTTTAGTACTATTTCCTTAAATTGTCTAAAATGTGGAGTTCTACTTCGGATTACGAGTTTTTGTTGTTTGTTGAGAAAGGGATTTCATTTTCATCCAACATCCATGTAAAACTCTTTCCTGGTGATTTTTTATTGGGAATTTCCTTTTTAGCCAAGGAATTCATTCAATAATACTCTGCTGACTCTAGAAAATTTCAATTTTGGTTCCCGTTTTATTTATTTATTCATTTTTTACTCCGGGTGCTACCAATTTATTGGGAAGTACCTTTTACCACCAAATGAAAGCAAAAGCAGGGAAACACTCTTTGCTCGAATAGAATTAATATTGTGTAGACGTTGGCTATCTTAACATCGTTGTTGTTATTCTTGCAGTATAGGAGGCAGCTTAATGATTTTCTGGATACCCCATTAGGGAGGAGCTTTGCTGTGAGTATAATCCTTCCATAACTGAAATACTTCTGAAGATAAAATTGCTCGTACTGGACATATCTCTTAATCATGATTGTGCATGATGTTTACTCTCAATTTTTAATTGGCCTAATGACTATCTGAGCTATTGATTAAACGATATGTTAACAAACAATCTCAGCAGCATTTTCATAGTTCTGTTATTTGTTAGATGATTTAACAAGTTATTTCAAGATGGGAGCATTTGAATGTAGGAGTCGGTCTTGCATTTTCTCTTATATTAATTTCATATAAATAATTTCAGATTCAAAGGAGAAACCAAGCATGAATGGTGTATAAAAGTATGGAAAAATTAAAATTCTTAGAGGAGATGACAGGGAAACTATAGAATGCCAGTGGAGAGGAGTTTGATGTTCAAATTTCAAAATGACATCCTATGAAATGGTTAATGTCTTGCACCTCTAAGATAAACCAAGAAGCCCACAAAACTGAGAAAGTTGGAGTGAGATATCTCAATGCTGCAGGTAGCAACTCCTGATGTTGACAAATAAATACATCATAAGATAGACAACCATTTTCTTGATGAAATTATGCATGAGTTACAGCATTATAGATATTTGGAATCTTAAAACTTTCCTATGAGGGAGAATATAATCTTTCAAAAAACATACCTTTTTTCTCCATTTTGATACTTCCAACTCCAAATTATAGAGGCTGTTATAAGCTCCCCAAAATTTTTTTTTGGAATGTTAATGAAGTTAAAACACCCATCATTGCTAATTTGGAAGATGCTGGATTTGATGTATTATTGCATTCTGTATGACCTTGAAGGTGAGGAGCATGATCATAGATGAGAAAATTAATTGCCAAAATGCTGGCATTATAAGTAAAATTTTAATGTTCGCTTGATAAATTTTGTCTGTTAATAGATGCATAATAGGTCAAAGAATGAGTTAATATGTTACGAAATTTTAGGATGGAGAACTAATGAATGGGTCTGAGACTGCTTCTGTGGGTTATTAAGCTCATGCTCTCCAAATTTTACATGAACTGTTGTATTTTTTTTGAAATTGGACTAGTAAGTGTCAGAATATTTTTGGGTTTAGACTTCAGAGAAAAGGTCACTGGGTTGCAAACTGTTACATGACTTAAGTTCCATCCATGTCTTCAGTTGATTCTGATGTGATAGGGCTTACCTTCCTTTTTATGGTTGTCATAGAGCATCACATAATGTAAAATGCTAGATGTTTCAATCCAGTATTTGTAGCATACTAGCATCTCCTTGACAAGACAATGCAACATGTTCTATTTATAAATTTAGTAGTGAATAGCTTTAGCAGCCATATAAGCACCTGTCGTGCAATTTCAGTTACCTGTTTATTTTATATTGTCTTTGTAGACTATTTTATTCCTCTGGTTTGCTTTATCTGGGTGGCTGTTTCGCATCTTGATATATGCTACATGGATTCTGCCATTTGCTGCACCTCTTCTCATTGGGACTGTGGCAAATAATCTTGTCATTAAGGTATACCTTTTCATTGGTACTTTCATATATGTCTTACTTTGCTATGTTTAATTAGTTTAAGTTTAACTTATTCTATTTATTTACATTGTTAGTGGATGTCAACTGTGTGGCAAATGTTATTGACGTATTTGACTACATTGTAATGGGTGTATATGCTTTTCTTTTTCCTTTATCTATTCCCAATGGGCTTGGGCTACACAATGGATTGTACCTCCGCCCTTTTCCCTAACCCCGATCTTGCCAATTATTACACCAATGTCTGGTGGATGGAGTGATTTAAACTTGAGATCTACTATCCTCAATTGATATTCCATATAATTGGTAAGACCAACTGTAAATCTACTGTCAGCAGGAATTCTGGAAAAGATTTATATAATTTTTGTATATATTATTATAAATAATGATAATGTCCATATATGTATTTTTATTTTTTCACATCCATGTGAAAGTAATTTCCCCACTTTTGACGTGTGAAAGTATTTTCTCATATACGCAAGAAAGTAAAGGTGGGACCTATAGATTTAGGGGTAAATCTCAATGACCATACATGAACTTATCTACTTCAACAAAAAAGTACATAAACTTTAATTTGTAACAATAAAATATATGAACTAGAAAAATAAAGACTATTATTATAAAGAAATCTGGATGTTTCCAGCAAAATACACTAAAAACTAGAAAAATTCTGCTATAAACCCTTCAATAAAATTGAATCACAACCATAAGCTTGTCTGAGTTCTTGACTATAAAATTTACTGAATAACTTGGCTGTCATTAGCACATAAAGAAGGAGTCATATAGACATAAGTCCAAATGCCTTTTTTTTTATAAATTTTTTATTGCCACTATTGCTCTTGGTTCCCCAATTGGTCTTGCCACATGCCACATCATTAATCATATATTAAATTATATTATTAACACCACATCAACATCCATATTAGCTGCTCCAATTCTCAATTTACCAAAGGCTATAATTAACACAAATATTTAAAATTAGGTATACATGGATTGAATACATAGAAAAATAAATATTTGGAGTAAGGATATTTTTGTCAAAAACTTAAAATTAATATAGAGCAGTTCAGAAACAGCTCCTAATTTAGAGTTGATGGAAATTGTTGCTGAAACAACTTCTACTAGCTCCCAAATAGCTGTCTACTAGATTTTTAAGAATTCTCCAAACACCTTGTTCAGCTGTTTGGAGACCTATCAGTTATCAGCTACCTCAAAAAGTTGAACCAAATACTCTCAACTTCTTAATAAATTCTCAATTAATTAACATATTGAACTTGATTACAGAGGGAGAGAGATCTAACGTTATTTAATTTAAAGAAAAGAACATGGTTCAACATAGTACCCTGAATTTTAAATAGTTTTTGAAGATTCATTTTTCTATTCTTCATCATGCATTGGATGTTCTAGACCATCAAAATACTCAGAAGTCAGAACTATTCTGAAGTCATAAACACCATTGGTATGGATATATCTTGTGGAAATATTCACCTACTGCTTATTTCTGAATCAGAGTATTTAGTTGGAAGGATTGTTTATTGTTAATATGTTGAGAATCTAAAGATATTCATATATTCTGATGTGGTAAATGAGCTGCTTTATGCATCAACTGTAACAGTTTCCTATGATAAGTTATTGTTACTGAAGCATGTAACTACAAACCATGATTCATTGGCCTTTTGCATTGAAATTTGGCAGGGGGCATGTCCAGCATGTAAGAGGCAGTTTGTCGGTTACAAAAACCAAATAATTCGATGTGCTAGCTGCGGTAACATTGTGTGGCAACCAGAAGGAGACTTCTTTTCAAGAGGTGGTAAAGGTAGAGGTAGAGGGAGCTCTCCATCAAAATCTGATAGTGATATTATCGATGTTGAGTTTGAGGAGAAATGAATTGAAATGCTCGGGTGAAAGCAATGGTTCACTTCATGCATGGCATGTGCAAAACAACTAAAGGAGATTTTGGGTGGTGTTGGGATGGTAGCGTTTAGTCCTAAAGGTTTGTGATGGAAATTAGTTTTCTTATATTCTAAGTGCGCCTGTAAGAATAGTTATACTGTCTTTATTACGCCATGTTCAGATTTAAGAAATGTACATTTAGCGTTGTCCATAAATCATAATAGAATAAGTTTTCTTTTGCAGTTCACAATAGGCTACTAACTTAAATTCGTCGCATGCTTCTCTGTTTATATAGCATTTAGGTAGTGTTTTCATTTTCCCTCAAAATATCCATTGCGAATTGAGAAGGCCTTTTCCCCCTCGAGTTTTTGTGATCCAATCATGTCAAATATGCATCAAAATCATTGAAGTCGGTTTTATTTCCGGGCATTGACTATAACTTCTTGACAAATTTAATCAAATCATTTAGCTTTTACTTTTTGTCGGACCGGTATATCAAATATGTATTTTTCTAACAAGGATAATATAATAAATATATTAAAATGTAAGATATTTACTTCACTCTTAGCCTGCATACAAAACTGTCTGTCTGTCTTGACGGTTCTTTAAGCTACTAAAACTCTTAGAGCATTTCATTTTGCATTCGTGATGTATCTTCCAATTTTGTAAAAAGGGCCCAAGACTCTCCTCTCCATAAGGCGTCCTTATATTTTATGTCCCAAGCTCTCTGTATATACTAAACAATGCCTACTTAGGAAGCACCTCAATGATGCTTTTTTTTTTTATAATCAATTAGAGGAAGGAAAAATGAGGTATCAAAACCCCTCACCTAATAGTACAAATTACATCCAAAACATAAAAAATTAAATTTAGAATTTTAATAATAAATTATAAATTAATCATTGATTCAATCTATCATTTAAGGTATGTATTGTTAATGTCAAAAATTATTATTTAATCTTATATATAATTAGTATTTGGACCTCATTTCTCTATCTAAATTATTATATTTTTTACTGCAAAATATATTAAATATAGCCACCTTTTTTTTGTATTTGTAGACATAATTAATTAACAGCAAATCAATATGAATAATTCATTATAACTTTTTATTTGATAAAACATATGAGATAATAAACTTTAAAATTTTTTGAATCGGAATGAGTATTTTTACATGTTGATTTTACATCTCAATATTCAACATTGCAAATTGGATATATATATATGGAAAAATAATTCATGAATATAGTCTTTCATTTACATTTATTTCATATTATTGTTAATGTCTTTCCTAAGAAGCTCAAAATAAATAAATAAAAAAATTGCTTAAGATATAATAAAGACATTTTAATCATTTTTATTAAAAGAAGATTATAAATAAATTGCAAAAAATAAAAGAGATTATTTTATGTTAATTATAAATTTTGAGTTTAAATAATAAATAGTTTAAATAAAATAAATATATATGAAAATAAAAAAATATTAGACTTTTTATATTGGAATAAGCTTTCTGAAAGTCTGTTATTTTTTTATTATTAATTTTTAAAACAATTTTTATAAAATTAAACTTATTTTTTTGATAAATAAATATACATAACAATTTTTTTAATAATATATTAATTTTATATTTCAAATAATCAACCAAAATAAAAATATCTTTTTAGAAAAGAAAAGAATAAAATGAAAATAAATTGTAAACATAAAAACAAACACGAAGAACATTAAATCCAGAAATCAAGACGACAAAAAAGTACAGAACTCAAAACGACAACTCCATAAACTCTGGTTTCCGTCGATTGAAATTCTGGGATTTTCAGGTTCTTCCAAATGACAATCATCATGTTTCTTGGTCCTTTACAAAATTAGGGTTTCGATTTTACTCATAAGCATGTAGATATCTGTTGTTAATTTCATTGGTACAGGGGAGCCTCTAGGCGTTTCATTTTCAGAAGAGAGAAGGTCGCTGCCATGGAGAGCTCTAAAGAAGAGCAACCACTTGTGTTTCTCGATCGACTCTATAGGACGACTAGAGGGAAACGGTAAGCATGCTTTCTGTAGGAATTGACTTCGTCCTAATTTATGTGTATTTTTAATGGGGACATATGAACAATCATTTTGTACTCCTCTTATAGGATGCACAAGTTGCTTGATGAGGAAATTGAAGAGGACGACTTGTTCTGGAACCAGGATGCTCTTAAAGAGGTTCCTACTTTAATAGCCTCTATTTCATTTTTTTTTGTTTTTTTTTTTAATTAACATTTACAATTCTAATGCTGGGCATATGCCCTTTTCTTCCTTTTGGTTTAAAGTTAGTGCTTTGTATAGTATGTATTAGTTTTTAACATTCCCTTTGCTTGGAGAATAATGTGGCTCAAATTTTGTCTAGCTTAGTAAATCAGATTAGCAAATAAATTATACTGACCATCTTCTTGTTGTTGTTGTATTCTTGTTTATATCTTTCTAGGATGAAAATGATACTAATTATGAAGAAGAACAGGAAGTGGCAGATGAGTTTGATAGTGATTTTGATGATGATGTGAGTAACTTTGCCATTTTTATTTACATTTTAGTTTATACCTCTATATTTTTTTATCATCTTTTTGATTTAATGATTACTACTTCCAACTTTAGTAAGCATGAATACCACCTTCTGTTGGTGCTAGGAGCCTGAACCAGATGAAGAAGTGGAAAGTGTTGCTGATGAAAGGTTTAGCATCTCTTAGCTAAACCAAACTCTATCAGTTTGTTTTTTTTTCCTTTTCTAATTATTGAGCTGTTTTTAGGAAGCAAACAAAGAAACGGCTTATATTTCCTGGAAAGCCTTCATCGAAGAAGAAAAAGAAGAAGAAAGTCCTTTCCAAAATAGATAGGCCTTCCAATGATGAAGAATCAGTTGAACAGGAAAAATCAGCTGAACAGTCTCCTGCCCCAGAGCAGCATGATGCCCCTGATGATGTTGAAGGGGAGAGAATAGTTAGGAAATCTACGAGAACATCTGTTATTGTTAGGCAAGCTGAGAGAGATGCAATACGTGCAGCTTTGCAGGCTACAATGAGGGTTAGTTCTTGGTTATATAATAAATTAATAATAGTTGTTGCAGTGAGGATTTAATCTTTATTTTGCTTCTTATCATCCATTTTGAGTTATCATTGATTCAGATTAATTTCTGCAAAGAAAGACTAGACTTCATAAGTTTTGGGGACTGGAAAATTGAGAAGCGTGATTTACTTGATCTTGCCCTCAGTGAGGAGTATCCAGAACATGCAGTTTAAAGAGTCTTCTTTTCTAAATATTACATCAAGTACCTGTTTATTGGAGTGCAAATGCTAATTATACTTGGACAAGTTTACTAAAATAATAGTACTTCAGAGTCATGGGAAGAAAATCTGAACTAATTAAATGGCTACTCTTACCAGTTCTGTTATGATTTATAAATGATATTATAACTACAATGAGTTTGCAGGACCCTTGCATTACCCTACTTGTGGTATCTACCTAGTTTAGTCTTTGATTCTTTTCAAAATTTGTCTACTTTCGTGTTTGTGTTAATGGTAAAACCTCTAAAATAAGAGTAGAATATTTCAAATGACTAGCAACCTTTCAATTTTAAAACTTTCAGTTCTATTCTTTAGAAAAATATTCTTACGATTTTTTCATCAGCCAATAAAACGAAAAAAGGAAGGTGAAGAGAAGAGGATGACCCAAGAAGAAATGCTTCTGGAAGCTGCTCAGACAGGTTTACACTGATATGTTGACTGAAATTGTTACTATAGTTGTTGGAAGCTGCAATGCCGTTCACTTGATCTCATGCTGAATGTTACATGTCATAATTGTGCAGAAATCATGAATTTGAGAAATTTAGAGCGTGTTTTGGCAAGGGAAGAAGAAGTTAAAAAAAGAGCAATCGTGCACAAAGCTGTCTACAATGGCCCTCAAATACGATATTTCTCTAAAGATGGTAACCATTGTTCATCTGTGATCCAAGTCATCTTTTAGAGCCCCATGGATGAAGTAAGATCTATGACAGCATTACCTATGGGCTTTAGCTCATTAGTGCTAGAGTCGTCTCAAGTTTCAGTCCTAGGCAGACCATTTGTACAAAAAAAAAAAAAAGATCTATAACAGTGTTCATTGTCATTTGGAACTATTATGTTAATGGTTAAGTTTCTTGCAGGTTTGTCATATCTTGAATTCAGAGGAGTGTCATTCCAGTCAGAGATTTCAACCACATCTATTCCATGTAAGTTAAGCTTTAACTCATGTTCTTTCAAGTTTTGTGTATCTAACAATGGTGATGGTTTCTGGAGAAAATCAGTCAAACAATCACAACCCTTCAAGTTGATGGTCAATGAAGCTATTTTATCTTGTCATTCTTTATAAAATTTTATCTCAAGGTATTATTGATGAGCTTCTCAGGATTAATGCGTCCTCTGGATTTGATCTTTTTATTGTATCCCTGCCATAGTTTTTAGTTGATTGGTAAGCCTGAGCTACCCGGTAGTTTTTAGTTGATTGGTGATAGTTTTAAGGTAGTGTTAAATGAGCAAGGGGTTCCATTACGTCGCCGCCCGGATGTGATGGAGTATGAGCAAGGGTTCCCATACCATGGACGAGTATGGGAAAAGAAGCTAGTCGTGCCACATCAGCGCTAGAATGTGGTGTTAGACAGG